>VDFB02263229.1:0-27159 GCA_007258455.2 Sequoia sempervirens | reverse complement strand
AAAATAATTAAAAAACATACCAAAACTCCTCCGACGACCATGAAAATGCATATACATGTTGAGTTGTGATAGGAGAGTATGCTCGTCAAATGGTTTGGCATGAAGTTTTCGGAATTGAAAACTATAAATTTCAAAAGTTGCTTACTCAACATTTTCTGAAAATTACCACTGTCAAGCTCAATTATAACCCTCCATTTGCCCCTTTTGAAAAAATATCAAATGTGATCTTGAGAAGCTATAAATTTGGGTATTAGCTCATTTAGGCATGGTGAACATGTGTGAAAGAGGGTTTTTCACCAACCATCTTCGTTCATGAAATATCAAACACCAAAGTTGACCATGGTGTAGCTGTTCTAGAAATGCAGTTTCCAAACTATGTAAAATTCATTTGGTTTTGGCTTTGCAAAAATATCAAATGATGCCCTGGAGACTTGAAAATTGGCATGGAGGTAGACTTTGGTGTAGAGAATTGAAGGAACCAATTAGTTTGTCATTATCATCATCCATTTGCTTAATATTCACCCTCAAATTTGACCATTTCAATAGATTCTTCACTGTACTGACAACAGATTTTCCCAAAAACCATTAAACTTGGCCCTCTGAAACTTTTTCAAAACTGATCGGATGAAGCTGAAAACTGGTGTGCATACTCCCATATGTTAGACAAACATGTCTGCAAAGTGGTTTGGCATAAAAACGAAGAAATCCAAAGTTATGATTTTTCAAAATGAGCCACATAAGCAGATATTTCAACTTTACTTCTGAGTGCCAAAATCAAATTTTCACATATGGGAAACTAAAATTTGCATGAAATTTTAGGCTCCAACACTATGCTCAGTACCCTTGATATCTTTGATGAAGGTTAAGTTCTTAGAGTTCCTAACTATTGAGGAACCTCTAAAATGTTGAGTTTCTTTATTCCCATATGTACGAGAACCCTCAACATAAAGGCCCTTGGTTTCCATCCATATAGGAACCCCCAATGAGTTCTTCCTAATCTAGTTCTTGATAAGTTCCCAAGAACTGATAGTTCTTGTTCTCATCTTATCACTAATGGAGACTTCAATACTTTATATGTTCACAAATTTTGTTGGTCAATAGGAAAGCTCTAACACGTGGTGTCAAGTTATTAGTAGAGGGGATTTCACTGATAAATTTTTGAAGGCATTTAATTCAAATATGGAGCCACTACTAGGAACCTAAGAGCCCCTGAATGGTTCTTATTCCTACTTCAAGCCCCAATAAGTGTTTACACCTTGGTTTCTAATGAATTCCAAAGTCTCGATCCCTAAGATGGAGTAAAGAAAAGCTAAGGGTGATGGTTCCCACTAAACATGGAACCCCCAACTCATGATCACACAGAGGTAAGGTTTTGAGTCCCTGATGGGGATGGAAACCTCAACACCTCATTAAAATTTTAGTACCTAATGCAATTTTGTTGATGGTGAGTAGTCAATCAATAGTTCGTGTTGAGATGAAAAATTTCAATAAAGACCTGAAGCGATCAGTGAACCAATCCGAAAATTAAAAAAAGAGTTTAGGAAATTTTTGAACCACCAAACCAGAAATGGTTGAACTATTTCTTTGAGGGTAATAATTTTCCATTGGAGAACAAGTGTAGGATGGAAATCCATGAGAAAGAGAAGAATTTTACAATGCAAAGAAAGCACAAGATTGAAGGTAAAGAGAGTGTGATGAGGAGAGAGAGAGAGATCTTTGGATAGAGAAGAAGAGTGAAAGTGGCAAAGAATATAGAGACGAATGCCAAAAGGAGATGATGCAGATATGAAGATGAAGAATGTGACAAAGTTGATGGCCATAAGGAGAAGCCAAATTTGTGATGTTTAAAAGATGGATTATGTAATTTATTGAGGTGGATTTGTTATATAAATAAAACATTTGATTTTTGTTGTGATTGTAGATATTTGAATGAGTTATATCAATTATTTTGTAAGTTTTTTATTGAGTGGTTGCACAATCAGGTTGTATGATAATACCCCTTGTCCTGATTGCATCAAATAACATAAAGTACTCTAGCCATATTCTTATTTCACTAGGAGAAGTCAAACATTGTTCTACTAATAACTTAGTCCCCACTAAAGTACAAGCACAATGATTTAAACATTTTCATGTTGAAATTCACATATTTAATATAGTCTAACCAAAGTTTTATGTTAGCTCTATCTCTTTTGACTCCATTCACAAGATGAACATGGTAGCATGTAAGTCTTTCATCTTAAGTTGTGTTGAAAGCTAAGGCTTCAATTTACAAATCCCATCCTTATTGATACTTAATAACAACATATCTCAATATTTAGTGTAATAAAAAGGAAACAATCATTGTCCATATTATAATAAATACAATGATCTTATTTGGATCTCAAAAAGCTCAATTCCATTAGAAAATAATCAAACTTTTGGTACCATACCCTAGGACATTATTTAAGACCATACAAAGATTTCTTCAACTTTCAAACCAAATTTTATTTACCTCTTTCAATGTAGTATTTTTGTGTATCTTATAATTTTCTTCCACTAAATCACCGTGAAGGAAAGTTGCATTCACATTCGTCCACTCAATGTCAAGATCAAAATATTTTGCAATAGATAGTAAGAACCGAAAGGATGTCAACTTGGAAATATCTCTTAAATAGACAATAAGAATCAAAAGGATGTCAACGAAAGAAAATATTTCACCCTAATTAATTCCCTCAACTTGGAAATATCTCTTCACAACCACTCTTGCCTTGTAATTATCGACACTGCCATCTAAATCAATCCTCCTCTCAAACACTCATTTGTATCCAACAATTTTGTATCCATCAAGCGAAAGTATTAAGTCCCATGTGTGATTTTTCTTCAATGCAACCATTTCTTCATCTATGGCCACCTAGAACTTTGCATCATCCATACTCATAACCTCCTTCACAATCATAGGCTCATCAACGTTAGTAATCAAAGAAAAAATACATCTCCAATCAAGGGAAGTATACCTATTCAACTTTTGTCTTTAACAAGTGTACCTACTCAAAAATTGAGGTGGAGGTTTTTATTTTCTTATGAACTCTCTAAAATATTTGAGTTATCTTCAATTCCTTCATAGGCTTCAAGTTCAACCTTCTTAGTCTTTGGGTAGTTGAACCACATCTTCCCTTTCATCCTTTTATATCTACAATGTTGTGGAAGAAGGATTAACTTCTCTAAAGATAATGCTTCCACTATACAAAACTCTCTCAACCACAAAATCCCAAAGCTTGTATCATTTCACACTAACACCATAGTTGATGGAAATACATTTTATATGCTTGTTCTCCAATTTTGAGCACATATCCCAACGCACATGTGCATATACATAAACCAAACACTCAAATATGTGTCAATGAGGACTTTCTACCCAACAACACCATCATAGGTGTCTTCTCTACAAAAGCTAATGTAGGAGACTTGTTAACCAAGTAATAATTATGGTAAATATTTTACCCAAAAAAAATGTTTCAATCCAACCCCACTATACATTCTCCTGGCCCTCTCCATCAATGTCATGTTAATTCTTTCCACAATTCCATTCTATTCAGGGGTGTGTGGATTTGTCTTTTGTCTTTATATCCCATTATCTTTATAGAATCTATCAAAATATGTTGAAAAAAACTTAACACTATTATTACTCATCAAAATCTTAATCTTTCTACCAATGTGATTTTCTATAAGAGTCTTAAACTCTTCAAAATGACTAAAGACTTCAAATTTAGTTATAAAAAATTGTGTGCATGTCTTATTGTAATCATCAATAAAATATATGTAATAAATAGATTTTGAAATCAAAAGAATATTAATAGAACCAAAAACATAGAATGTATGAACTCTAATAGCCCTGAAATATTTATAAGAATCTGACTAAAATTAAACATGATTTTTATATACATGATACTCACAAAAATCAAACACAAACTATAACCATTAGAAGTGAATGCAACACTTATGTGACCCATTATCTAATCCAATAACATTGTTTTCTTTGTTGGTAACTTAGTTTCCAAAGCATGAGCACCCTTAGGTACCTAAAAAGCACAACCATTAGAATTGAAAAAATACTTCTACGTTGTTAATTCTAAGGGTAAAGTGTAGATTTTGTAGATCTCTTCATTGCAAGAGACTATTAAACCAAATCGTGCATGCATCTAGCAAAAAAATAGTGTCAATGTTAACACCCTTAACAAGCACCATAATCCATTTTACCATCTTGCACTCCAACCTATACACTCAAATCATTAGGCTTACTTATAAAAATTAGGTTATGTGTCAAACCATTTTAATGACAATTAATCAAGCAATTTATAGAAAATTGCTTAAATAATGTCTTACAATGTTTTGTAGTTTCAATTTTGCAAGATAGAAGGAAAAAGACTAAGTCATGACTTCACTTAGCTTTGATTTTTGCAAAGGCATCTAACTCTCACAATTAGGCATTTAATTTTCTTCAAAAATCAGAAAAAAATCCTCAAGCACATAGCCTAAGGTTGTAAAAGATCTAAATGCATCAATAATGCAAAGGTATTGCACTAGTTATGAAAGGAAATATTAAAAAAAAAAAGCAAAAATCCTTTTACTTCATTGGCCAAAATTAGGGTTAAGAGAAATCCTAGAGCAAAAACCTGTGGCCACCTATCATTTCGCTTTCATTTGCACTAAACAATTTGGAGGGTGTCGCCATGCTAGGGCTTTCTCAAACTTTGAAGGATGTTTTTGGAGCTTTCATGGAGGATCATAGAGCTTTCTATTGACTTTTCCTTTTGGACACATGCTTGGTCACGCGGTACATTCCATTCTCTACATTTTTTTATTCATTTTTTGCATTTAGCCTTGATTTGGCCATTTAATGTAAAAAATGTTTACAAAACTTTATTTTCTTGCGTTCTTTCTTCATGTCTCTCCATAGTAGGAGGTTGAGCTTTAATTCTTAAATACATAGGGTTTTCCCTAAATTCACAGTGAAAAATTCTTGACTTTCTTATTTTGTTAGGGTTCAAAAACCCGCAACCTCCTCAAGCTATTGGGTTTACTCTTCTTATGCCATGATTTCCATTTATTCCCTACCTGTGACAACAATAGAACTACCTCTATGCTCAAAGGTTTTGCTCCAGAACTCTCTAAATCTTTCTACGGTATTTGCAAGCCGCAGCCTTGTAACTCCATACTTTTATTGTATTCATCATGCTAAGGGTTCATTTCGGTCTCACGAGCATTATGTAGAAACAGCTAGCTAACAAAGCCATTATTTACTTCATTTTCTGTATACAACCCCCTGATGATTATATATCTTCAATACTGCAAACCTGTATTCATTAAAAAACATTTTTTTTACATCGAAAATGTACACTCTTTCATCCCTCTTAAGTGATTTGCCCCTTTTACAGACAAGCTTTCATGACAAGTTTATTCACATGCTTTCTTAAAGTACAAGAGCTTGGTAGAAGCTAGTGAAGTATTTTATTCATGAAAGAATAAGAGATATAAAAAAATTGTAGAATGATCACTCCAAACTGCTTCTGATCATGGCACTATCACTATGTTTTTTCTTATTATGAAGCTTGTCTTATATGCAACTTTAGACTAAAAATGACTATACATTGTGAAAATAAAGTCACTACTCCAATGACATTGCTCTTATTTCTTGATCACTACTTGCTCTTCATACTTGAAAGGTTTTGACTGTCCATGTGAGTTGACTGCTTCCTTAAATATGAAACCCCTATATCACTTCAAGACTTGTCATAAATTTTCAATGTTTCCCTTCATGATTTGTCATAAATCAAGGGTGACATGAAAACTTGTAAATACACAAAGATCCTTAGCAAGAATTGATGCACTTTTACTGTGTTTTGTGTGTTACTTAAGCACTTTAAATGAGCTCGTTGCTCATTTATGATTGTCACTTCAATGTGGAGGGCTTCCTCATTGCACCTTTTGATTTGGCTGTCATGAATGGACAATGTGCTCAGTTCTTACAACCACTTTGTAAATCATTCCTCAAACTAAAAAATGTTTTTATTTGAACAATCAAATTGTCCGTTGCTTATCTCATTCCCCTCTTAAGACTTAGGGGCAACATGTTGGAGTGACCCTTGTGGGAGCCCTTTTTTCACCACATACTGAAATGTCAAAAGAAATGAATCCAGCAATGAAAATTTCACCTATACCTACACAGTGAACAAACATGTTAGATAAAAAAACCGTGAAGCTCAATGCTCCTATGATGTTTGATTTTCAGGCTCTCTTGCATACATTTGATAATGGTTCAACTGATTTAATGCATCATAGATATATGCTATATTTTTGTTGATAGGACATATGATGAGATTTATATCTGAAGCTCTAACCAATCTTTTCAATCATCTACAGGTTCATCTGAAGATCGGAGCAAGGAGGAGCTGGAAACAAAGAAGGCCAACACAAGACTGCCACGGGCAATGATGGATATACTTCCTAAAATGTGTTTTTTCACTATTTTTATCTTCAGTTGTATAGTCTATCTTTATGTTGCATTATTTCAGCTACTCCCATAGCTTGTGTGGGACATTTGAGCATTGTTTTCCATTCAATGTATAAAACAGAAACATTGTTGCAAGCTTGTGTATATTTCTATTACAATGTGAATGGAAAATAGCAATTTCATGCAATTTATGTGATTCCTTCTGTTGTAAATCCTTGCATAGTAAAATTGAATCTCCTTTGATAGCATTCTTTTAGTACAATGATTCAAAACTCATGGATGATTCAATATTGGATGCAGATGTAGCAACAGGTGATTCAGGCTTTGCAATCTTGGATAGATGTTGGAAGAGATTATGTGAGAAATGAGGATAGAATGCATCCCCATGTTGATTACTCCCACAATATGTGCTCTTTAGTTTGTAATTTCTATACATGGTCTAATTATCAACAAATATCAATGTGAAATGCAACTAAACCCCCATATTCCTATAGGGCAATGTAAGAACACCAAGCCATAAAGCAAGTCTTGCATATTTGTAGGTGATGCAAATGGTGTTAAGGGTTATCATTTTCTCCACCCTGCTACACATGAGTTGTTCATTAAGAGGAGTGTTTGTTTTGAGGAGGTTTCTTCAAATTCCACTTTAGTCACTTCTCTACTTCTACATTCACATTGAAGTCACTTGGGATAAATGACAAATCTTCTGAGGATTCAAACCTACCTAGATAAATTCTTGATGATGAGGAGTCTTATTCCTCCAATTCAAATGTTGAGAGTGATGATGAAGATTCACCTCCTCTTAGTTTTCATTCAAAGGTTGATGATTCTCCTCTAGATTCTTTAACCCCAAGTCCACATTAGGCTCAACAAAGATTGTAAGCTATAAGTGATTGTGTTGGGGATCCATCAGATACTAAGCAAACATGTTCATAATTTTAGGGGTCTCCACATGTCTTCATTGCTACTACCTTCAATCCACAATCGTTTCGAGAGGCATCAAGCATTCATGAGCGGGATGCCAGTATGTAGGAGCATAGTTCCTTGATTCAAAACCACACTTGGGATCTTTTCCCCCTTCCTAAAGGAAGAAAACTTGTTTGATGTAAGTGGATAAACTTAAGGCATAGTTAGTTGCAAAGGATTTTTCCTAAGTTCCTAGTTTTGATTACTTTGAGACCTATGTACATGTTATAAACATGAATTCCATGCAACAAAGCTCACATGTTATCAATGTGGCACATCAAAGGGAGGTCTTCATGGAGACCTTGAGGAGGAGATAGATATGGAGTAGCCTCATGGTTTTCTTCAACATTCTTCTTTGGTTTGTAAACGGGAAATATATGCCCTCAAATAGGCCCTTGAGCTTAGTATGCCAAAATGGATTCCTTCATTCTCACAATTGGGTTCTTTCATTTCCATTTGAATCTGAACATCTACATTCTATAGTAGGATGATTAACTCCTTTGTTTGGTTCTCGATGTTGATGACCTATTGATCATGAGTTCATCCATTGCAAAAGTGAAAATTGCCCTTCATGATAAATTTGCAATTACCGACTTGGGCTTGTTGCATTACTTCCTCAAAATCGAGATATTTGAGTCTACTTCTAGGATCACCATTACACAATCCAAGTATGCTCTAGATTTTCTCACTATAATTGCAAGCTCACTCTAACTGCCTTTCTTTCTAAAGTCAAACTTGAGGCTCAGTGTTCTACACCTTTGGTTGATAGTGCTTTATATCGACAGCTTGTTGGAAGCCTTATTTATTTGACTTACAGGAGGCTCAATATTTCATATGTTATGGGAATTATCTCTCTATTCATGCAAGAGCCCCATGAGTTGCATTAGAAGGCATCCTCACTGATTTTCTATTACATTCCAAGTACTTACGACTTTGACACACTATGCAACAAGCAGTGATATTGACTTGGTGGTTATACAAATTCATAATGGGAAAGTGATTCTCTTTATCAGAAATTCAAAGCTATAGCTTCTCTATTGATTCTAGTCCTATGTGTTGGTCGAGCAAGGAGTAGTCTATTGTTACTCCATCTTCAATTTAGGTGGAGCCTTGGGTGGTCATGAATATTGTCATTGAGGCCATTTAGCGTAAACATATTCTTGTTAAGTTTGGTATGCAATTCAAATGGCATTGAGTCATCTTTTGTGACAACTAGAGTAACATTCAAATTCCACAAAACTCAATCCATCACTAGTTGACCAAGCACATAGAGGTTCACATGCACTACAGTTAGGAGTTTATCCATAGATAGCTTATCGATCTTCACTACTACTTGACTTCTAAGCAAGTTGCCAATATTTTCACCAAACCCTTCACAAAACAAAAGTATATGTACATCAAGCTTTGTTGGGGGTGCATAGGGCTTCATCTTCTAGGAAGCTTCTTGATTCTCTCTACTCTAAAGGGAATCTTTTCTCTCTATTTGAGAGGGCCTTTTCTCTTTTGTTTTGTGGAGGCAAGGGGGTCTTCTCTTTGGGGAGAATTCTATGTACATGGTTATCTCATCAGGTTTCCTTGTTAGGACCCATCTTTTCATCCACCTATGCTACACTTAAGGGGGTGTTGGCATAGGTTTTTATTTTCTATTATAGGCTTTTTCTAAACTTTTATTTAAGTTTGCTTAGGTTAATAAAGTGAGCATTAGTGTTAGTGGAGTGTGACAAGTCAGCATCTTCCATAGGACTTACACTTCCTATTTTTGGAGTCTTGTGGTATATTCCTCCCATTAGTTGTATTTGCCACCTCCTCCCTCTCAATTGGCCTATATATTTTCTCTCCTAGCTTGTTTTAGTACACTTACATTCATGTTGCTTCATGTTTTTTTAGCTCTCTTAATACTTTTTATTTCTTGAGCATTTGCATTACTCTTGGAGACTAACTATGTGATGTTGATTTTGATTTTATAAATTATTTCTACAATTTTCATTTTATAAATCATTTCTATATACAATTTTGTAGTATCTATTTCTTGCGCCAATTTTCATTTTTTTCATTTGTTCTAGAGATTCTAACTTAGACTTGCCACAATTCCAACATTTAGCCTAGGGCTTACTAGGACATTCGGATCTCCCACGAGATTTAGCTCTAGACTTTTTGGTTTCTTGTCCTCCTATTTTCTTTATTTTTTTAATCTACCATGAACAACTAGGGCCTCTTCTTAGCAATTTCAAAAGTCTTCTTTTGCATCTCTTTGAAGAGAAACGATGCCACCACTTCATCCATTTTCAACTTGGCGGCAATGCTCCAAACAACCATAATAAGGTGATCTCATGAATCTTACAAAAAACAAAGCAAAGTGATGTAGCAATCCTCCTCCATTTTTACTCCCACGAAGTTCAACTAGATAACTATCATATTGTAGCCATTCATATGACCATCTAAAAATCCACCATCCTCCATCCTAAGAGTATATAGCTTCTTTCTCAAAAAGAGTTTATTTACCAAGGATTTAGTCTAATAGATCTCTCTCAACTTCTTTCAAAGGTTTGTTGAAGTGATCTCCTCATTAATATTTAGCAACACTAAATTTGTCAAATAGAATCTTAGAAGAACCTTAGCCTTTTTTATCCATCAAGTCCTAGTGTTCTTGTTTCAGTATAGTAGGCTTTGTATCAAGAATTGCAACCCATAAATCTATGTCTATGAACATATCCTCCATTTTGAGCTTCCATAATGCAAAATGTATGCCTATGAACGTTTTCCATTTATATTCTACCTGTTTTTATCATCCTTTCTTGCAATAAGATCACAACTCCTATGCAAGCTCCCACTTAATCAAAGATTAATACAAAAGATCCTCTACCCTATACTTAGAATAAGAGATGATCGAGCTTTGATATCAAATGAAAGGAAGCAAGGCATGTGGAAACACTTCTAACACTAATATTATCAGAAAGTATTGTGCAAATTTATGATAATTACAAATAACTAAAGAGAAACACATAAACAATATACCATAAGCATTTATGTGGAGAAACTTTTTTCAAGAGAAAAACCTCACTCCAAATGCAAATCCACTTGTATCAATCAACAACCATTATTACAATATAATTAGTAGGTTATGCCTCTTACAAGAGTATCGCCAAAATACAATTATGGGATCATTCGAGCAACATAACAATGCTTACAAATAGACCTGAAAAATGCATCCTCTACTCCATTCCAAGCACCACTATATAGGAGATAAACAAACTAGAAATCGTCACATGGTTTTGAAAAACTATGAGCAAGGCTAAGAGAAGTATGACACCCAAATGGTCATGGCACAAATTTCAACACCACCCTTTGTTTTGGTCTTTTGGGTTATTTTCAGCATATTCATTACATGTCATGTCATAAACAAAAATATTTGACCACCCAAACCTAGGCACCTCAATTTGTCTTCATTATCCCATTCAAAGATGCTACATGACAACTGTCCAAACTTGTCATAATGTTGGCCAAGACTCCAATGTAACATCCCTTTCCCATGCTCTTATGCAGCATAAGAATCTATCATGAGTACCTCTTGTTATGATTACTTACACACCTTCCAAGCTATCGACACATTACCAAGAGTACCATCTCAATGTGGGATGCCTACTTCCTCATGTGAAAGCACATTCACTAAAGACAAAAATTGTGCATCCTCAAAATGGGATGCCAGTTTCCTCATGTGAGGATAAATGAAACCAAAGATGAAATAGTAAATGCGTATAAAGCATTAATTATTAAACATTAGGAATACAAGGTTGAGACTCATTTTCCCAACATTTTGAGTGAAAGTCCATTAAAAGTTATCTATAGCATTTAATCTCCCTCCATTCCACATGTTAACCTTTTGTTGGATAAACTTTGCTAATTCAAGCCACACATTCCACTCAAATGAAGTTACCATAAAAAAAGATTTTACACAAACGTAGCCCTTGAAATAAGCTTTCTGAAAAACATATATTTTAATATTTTTTCTATTTCAATATTGTGTTTTTTTATGTTATTATTAACATAGATTTTTTACCAAACATAAAGACTTTTGTTTGACACATGGAAAAATAGGAAACAATACGAGAAAAAATACCATTGCCCTTCATTTTAATGTCCATGCTTCAACAAATAAAAAATAAAAAAATAAATTTGGTTCTATACAAAAAAACATTATGTTCTGGGGAAATAAGTCTAAATTATCATTAATCTCAATTAACTGTCATGGTCAGAAAGGAGAGCATGAAAGACTGGTGTTTTGGTTTTTTGAATGCTATGAAATGAGAAAAATCCCTCTTTTCCTGCATTCACAGAAAATCTAATCTGATTTTTCTGTGTCATTATCAGATCAAAATGAGGAAGACCAAATTGGAATTACTTATTCCAAGGCTAGTGTATTTCCAATCTTCATGCATATCAAAAGTGACACCTGCACCCAATTCCCCGAATTGGCATTAAAGAATTCTTTAAATTTTCATTTGGGGAAGGAATCAAATCAGCAGTATATTTTCTGGTTAGTTAATTGATCATTTCAAGACAGGCCTTCGCAGCAACAGCTTTTGTATTTTATCCGCTTTGAAAAATTTCAGCAGAACAAGTCATCTGTTGTTTGGCTTGCAATGTTCTGGTGTAAATCTGTTCTCTGCAAATTGTTGTGTTTTATTATTTGGAATTTGTCAGATTTCTCAATCAGACCTCTGTCATGAATTTTCAGCAATCAATTTTACTGTGGGGAACCCAATTAAAACCATCTTTTTTTACATATGAAAAAACAAAAGGAATGGTAATGTAAATGAAAGTAAACATGGACAAATGTCTAAAATGTACATAATTTTGTGAAGTTATATCAAATGGATATTCTTACAGGTGAATCTAAATGCAAAGCAAATGTACATTATTTATCCAAGCCATGTAATTAAGTATTGAACGAGCTCTGTAAATACTAGTGCCATGCAACTTAGATCTAAACAGACAAAGTTGAGTAAAAATGAGACTGATATGAAAACTACAAAACTCTATGGTCAGTTTCAAAAACTAGGCTTTTGAAGCCAGGCAATGAACATTTTCAATAGGAAAATATGTCTTTACTCACACTCATCTTCCACATGAAGAGGCTTCCTTTGTTGAGTATCAATCAACATGAACCATCTATGGTAGGGTTGATTATAATCAAGTATTTTCACATGTAATGAAAGAAAAAAGGATATAAACCATAGTAATGTCCACATGTGATTGAAGTAGGTCAATGGGACTCAAAATTACATCTAGCTACAATCAATTTGTGTTAGGGCAGAAAAAAACCCAGAAGCTGAATCAGTGACTGAACCCAAAGTTAAACACTAAACAAAAGAACAAGAAGAGAGGGTAAACCCAAGACATAGAATACAAAAAAATATGAATAATACCAAGGAAAAAAAAGCCAATGAAGACTGATTCAGGAAACTGACCCAGGGATGTCTGTATCAATCCTTGGAAGGGCAGGAGAGCCACCAGCATCATCGTCCACAACCACCACAGGACCAGTGCAACATCTAATAGAATCCAAACTATAATATCCCATGCTAGGGAAACCCTCAAATGTGAGAATAAATATTTCCTTATTTTATGTATATAAACCCTTGGGTAATGCAAATAAGGTATATGATGTATCATATATATTCAAAATCACCAAGCATTCAATTTACCTGTGAAAGAAAACCTCTAGCATCTCCTAATCAGTAAAACAAGAACTCAACGAACATATTTATATACATAGTTTGACTACTTTGTAGAAAATTCGATTTGCTGAATCCAGACAATCAATTTACCTGCAGAACAAAACTCTAATATCTCCTGATAGGTAATACAAGAACTGGACCAATATGATTATATACATAATTTAGCAAATATGTAGAAAATTGGATATGCCAAATCCACCGTCAACTTATCTCAAATTTATTATTTCACTCATCCTTAGAAATTTTCTAGTGAAAAGAACCATTCAAATGAAATTTAATAATTTCGAGTATATATATATATTAGTTATTACCAGAATAACAAGTTAATGTTTCTCCCTGGTGAACACATTAATTACAATTTAAATCAATGGTGAAGGACAAGCATTTATTAATTACATTAATTAATTTGTACTACCTACAAAATTGCATCTCTAACTGGGTTTGATTAATAAGAAACTCCACCTCACACTGGTTGAGAATTTTGCTGCCCAAAAAGATTTAGAAATAATTTAGGTGCCATAGGAGGTAGCACCATAGGTTCTGGTGCCATAAAATTCACAATTTTCTCATGCACATTATACCTGTCACATTAATTGAATAGGTGCAATCAGCTATTGTCAAAGAATATAAAAAATTATTTTAGGCAAGACTGTAAACAAGGGTAATAGATACCTTATCTTGCGGCTTTTTGAAGCCCGGCGATCCACGATCTTCCTCTTTCTATTGATCTTTTTACTGGAATAAACACTTGTTCCTGTTACAACATCAGCATAAAGCTTAAACTAGTATACAAAATGTTGTGGGTGAAAACATTATCACAACTCCTGTCCAAAATCATTTTCTGAGATTTGATTCTGAACTTGTACAGTATAAGAGAGTTGGGGATCAGAAAAATTAGTAAAAGAACTTGCAAAATGTTGAAAAAAATTAAAAGTATCTGTCCTTCATTGCAATATTCTTATCAAATTTTTTTTTAGTAAAACAGAAATCAGAAAGAAATCAGAACACTAACAAACAACCAGGTTTAAACAAATTTCCTGGCATGATTGTGCCTAATGTATTTTGGCATATTACCGTTTAGTATCAAATCACTTAAATGTATCTGATATTAGTTTGCAGTGTTTAATTCTACTTTATAGTTACTTCTCATGGAAAGGAGATAGAATCTACATTAGTAGGTCTGTTAGCAAGGAAGCATAGTTATATCTTGTGATAATTCAATAATTACAGGTAAAACAGAGATCAATGACATCTAAAAGAATTATCTATGAAGAATTAACAGTCATGCAAGATCATGTATGTAGTAGTATCTCCCACTGTGGAGTGAATACTGACAGTCATCATTACAGTGCAAAATGACAACCTTATTATGGTCTAACAATTTTATTTCTCTTATATGTTTCAATTGATCTACATTTATCTATGTTCCACCAAGTCTCTAGGGAGGGGGGACGTGGGGACGAGGGGACACGTTTCAGGGACGGATTTTTTTGAGGCCATTTTTGGGGAAGACATGGGATAGCAAAGGGGGATGGCTATATAAAAATATAGGGAAGTTTCAAATATTCATATGATTGCATTGATAAGGCATTCATCATATTGACATATACATTATAGAATCCTTAAAACACAACAATAGAGTTAACATGAGAGTTGAGCAAATTAATATTTAATTGCTTCCATAATTCATTGTTAATGTGCACATGACATGAAATTAGAAAAAACTAAAAAGCAATACTACATACAACAAAATGCCCAAAGGCTACAAGTTTGCACTACAAATGTCCAAATGACAAAGCCACAAATGTCAAATTGTAAAACATAGTGATGGAAAGTATGAGGCTGCTTCTAATCAGCATCTCCCAATACTGCATCAAAATCAGAGTCTGACTCTGAGTCACTGCCACTATGAGTATGAGGGGCTGGCTCATCTGATGAGACTCCAACTAATCCCTCCTTTAGGGTTTAGAGGGGCGAGGGGGGCCACACAAAGAAAAATGAAATGTTTTTCTTTAAGTTGTGTTTTTTTTTTTTAAAAAGGGTGGGAGCGATGCAGGGACAGCCGGGGGGATGGTCGAGGGACATCTCAAATATCCCCAACGTGTCCCGGGGATGGCCAGCTGTCCCCATGCCATCCCCACCCTGTACCGCCGTCCCAAAAACGTCCCCCCCTCCCCCAAAATATGATTTTTTGGACGGCTAGGAAACGTCCCCAACCATCCCCACATCCCTAAAACGTCCTCAATGTGAGGACATGGCAAAAAATGTCAAGGACATGTCCCCATGTACAACTGACATTTATATATATTAGCTTTCAAATTAATAATGAATTTTAGTTGTTCTACCAATATCATCTCCTACCATGTACTCCCATATCCAAGAACCATTTAAAGAAAAAGATTAATATCCCATCTTGTTTTGATAACAGCTTTCATTGCAACTGTCCAAGTTAGACATACATCTTGATATCCATCATGCTTGGAGTAAATGGTCAAGGCCTTCTAGGGATGAAACAAAAAGTTTGGTATCATCCAGCTCAAAGTGTTGAAGTCAAATCTAATGTATTTATGATAACTAAAAGAAGAGGACAATTCAAAAATGTTTCATCCATGGACATCCATCGAAGAAATCAAATATGTGCCTACTCAAGATACCTAATGGAAAAGAATAATTATACAGAAAGGCTCTAATACATTGTATTCCGTGTATTGTGATATTCCAATCATTTCCATTAACTATGAGAAAAAAATTACATAGGTAATGATCACAAAAGCAATAGTGGGACACATAATAAATTCATCATGCACTCATCAAGTTCCAAATTCAAGAATGCATAAACACAGCTATAACACACACTACCCCAACATTTTGAGAGCCCAAAAATTGATTACATCTTAAACCTCATCAATGAGGTATATGATTTCATTCAAATTTGTACATATTTATAAAATAAGAGTCAAGGGTTTCACCGTTCAAGTACCTCACCTAGTGAATGTCATAAACCTTGTAAAAATAATTGGATGCCAATAGGCCAAACAAGTTCCTCTTACTACCATTATGTTACAAACATAAACGGCAACTAAGTCACTACATCTTACACAATATCACACACTGTAAGTTTGGAAATTCTTTAACATCTACATACACCTTGCTAGACCACTTGCCCAAGTTCTTTTCCATTTTTTGTCATTTTATGTGGTCCTTCTGCATCGTGCCTTTTTAAATTAGTAGTTATAACATAAATATCTTCTTTTTTTTAAATGAATATATATATATATATATATATATATATATCGATGAGAAACAGATAATTACAAGTGTTAAACTAGAGCCAAAGCAAGTAGCTGTATTAGAGATTTCAAGACCTAAAGATATACAAGATGGTAGTTCAAAAAGCAACAAATATGAAAGTGCTTCTAAGATGATGCTAAAAAGACAAATATTATCTTCCCAACCAATTGAAGATAACTATAAAACTCTCAAGCATATGGAATAACTACTAAGATCATATATTTTATACAAAATGCATGCAAAGATGGAGCAACACATTCTTTATCTCAAGCCAACTCCACCATCATCCAATTGAAGATAACTATGAAACTCTCAAGCATTTGGAATAACTACTAGGATCATATATTTTATACAAAATGCATGCAAAAACAGCGTAACCCATTCTTTATCTCAAGCCAACTCCACCATCATCCAGATTAGTGATAGCTCTCTAGAGCATCATGGGAGTAGGTCTATTAGAAAACCTAGAGAGTGTTCATTTTATGATCAGAAGTTAATAAGCAGATTTTAATTCAAATTCAAACAAATAGACACAGCATATACTCTGGAAAAACCCTCCACTTGAGGGAGAAAAACCCAGCAACAATATATCACTTATTTATTGAATAATAAACAATAAGTCTGTTTACAATGAGGCTGAGTACAAGGCCAAGAATTGGCGCCTCCCTTGATGCACACTTAGATATAAAATTCACACTCCTTGATAAACTCAAACTGTTGTAGGAGAAATTCGCACTTAGCAGATGGAAATGGACAAACTTGCCTTAATGATGGATGAATGAAAATGATCTCATATATATACAAGATGGAGGAGAGGTCGCACCTCTTCATGAGCAAGGGTTAGCCAAATATGAAATATAATTCAAATGAATGGGTGCGAATATCAAGGAAGGTCAGCCCAAAAAAAATAAATAATAAGTTGCCAAGTGAAGCGCCTCTTCACTTCATTAAATGCAATAAATAAATAGCCGAAGGCTATATGAAATTTATTGTTTATCGATGCAAGGCGGAAGTATGTAGCCCGCAGCTATAATATCAACACTCCCTCTTAGCTAGGGAGGAATGCTTCCAATACACAAGGTCATGGAATCTCTCAACATGACACCCACAATGGCTACACCCATATGTGGAAAGGAACACATTACAGAATCACTCAACGTGATATCAACCATCATGGCTACTCCCACATATGGCAAAGCATATGAGCACAAGTTCCCATCACGGAATCACTCAACATGATGTCGTCAACTCATCATGACGTCCACCATGGCTACTCCCAGAGGGTGGATAAGCACAAGTGGCATTGTCATGGACTCACACAACATGGCATCCACCATGGCTACTCCCAGAGGGTGGGAACAAGGGCTTTCACCTCAAATTTCTCTCACAAAGAAAGATGCATTAAAGCAAATCACAGAAGATCACTGAAGCTGAGTCTCCCTCTCAGCTAGGGCTTCATTCTCCACAATTCCAAGCTTGTCTTGAAAGTACACAAACTTTACTCTACAGAGAGGCTTGGTGAGAATGTCGGTCGTCTGCTCATCAATGCTAATGTACTTCAACTGGATAGCTTTCCTCAATACCATATCTCTAATATAGTGGTATTTGATCTCAACGTGTTTTGTTCTGTCATGAAACACTGGATTAACAAAAAGATTCACACAGCTTTGATTATCACAATGAATGACAGTCGGCTCCAATGATTGTCCAAACAATCCTGCAAGGAGCTTTCGAAGCCACACTACTTCTCGAACTGCCACACAAGTTGCAATGTACTCGGCCTCTGCGGTGCTCAGTGCCACTGAAGACTGCTTCTTGCTACACCTGGAGATCATCGCAAACCCCAAACTGAAACAACATCCATAGGTGCTCTTTCGATCAGCAACACACCCTTCCCAATCAGAATTAGAATATCCATGCAGCTTCAAGTCCACACCAAAAGAATATCTCAAGCCATACCCAACTGTGCCACGCAAGTATCTTAGGATATGTTTTGTTGCAACTAGATGTATTTGCCTTGGTTCACACATGAACTGACTAAGAGCACTCACTGCATAGCAAATATTTGGTCTAGTATTGACTAGATACATCAACGATCCAATCAACTGCCTGTACATAGTAGGATCCACTAGATCAGAACTAGTTGTTGCCTCCTTTAGCTTTTGAAAATTGGTTTCCATCGGTGTAGACATGGATTTGCAATCCATCATACCAAACCTCTTCAAGATGTCTATTGTATACTTCCCTTGACTCAGAATGATCTCATTAGGCCTCTGTCATACTTCTAAACCAAGGAAGTAATGCATGTACTTAAGATCCTTCATTTCAAATTCAGAAGCCAACTCCCTCTTGCATTTAATAATGAGGTGTTCTTCTCCAGTAAGAAATAGATCATCAACATAAAGAACCAAGATCAATGCTTCGCCATCAATTACCTTGAAATACAGGTTTGAATCAGCATCGTTCTTGGAGAAGCCCAAGCTCAACAGGTATCTATCAATTCTCTCATACCAAGCGCGAGGAGCCTGCTTAAGGCCATACAAAGCCTTCTTCAATCTGCAAACATGAGACTCCTTCCCATGAACTTCAAAGCCATCAAGTTGCTCAATGTATACCTCTTCTTCAATTACACCATTAGAAATGTTGTCTTCACATCCATCTGATGTAACTTCCATCCTTTAGCTACTGCAATAGCAATGATAGTCCTAATGGAGGTATAATGAGCAACTAGCACAAATGTTTCCTCATAGTCTATTCCCTCTTTCTGAGAGAACCCCCTAGCCACAAATCTAGCCTTGTACTTCTCAATGCTTCCATCAGCCGCATGCTTGATCTTGAAAAGCCACATAGAAGATGCAACAAATTTCCCTTCTGGTCTAGGTACTATATCCCAAACATCATTCTTGAGGATAGATTGATATTCTTCAGCCATGGCATCTCTCCATACTTGCTGACTTGAAGCTTCCTCAACACTGGAAGGCTCAGATTCAATCATTTGACTCATCAATGCAACATAGCTTGAAAACTTATGTGGTCTTTTACTTTCTCTGAATGTTCCTCTAGGGGCTGCAAACTTTTATGCCTCCTACATTGTTTGCCTAGCCCATAGAGGTCTCTTTCGACCAATAACAATGTCTCTAGGCCCATCAATAGGTTCCAAAGGCTCAACTGGATCACCATCTTCTTCTGGTTCAGGAGACTCCCTCTGAATCTCAAAAGTATGGTCAACTTCCATGTCCTAAGGAGTCACGATCTTCATTAGCTATCTCCATGAGAGAGCCTTTAGATCTCTTGAATGCAACATCCTCTTCAAATGTAACATCCCTGCTGATCTCTATTAGTTTCTGACTTGGAATGTAAATCCTGTAGGCTTTTGAAGACTCACTGTAGCCCACAAATATTCCCTTCTTGCCAGATGGTTCCAACTTTGTCCTTTTATCTTTAGGCACATGAACATACACAGGACAACCAAAGATTCTCAAATGGCTGACTTCAGGCTTCACACCTGTGAAAGCTTCTTTAGGAGTCATGTTCTCCAAAATATGATGAGGGCTCCGATTCTAAACATACACAGCTGTCCTAGATGCCTCGGCCCAAAGGAAGGTTTACAGATCTTGATCATGAATCATGGCTTTAGCTGCTTCTACAATAGATTTGTTCTTCCTTTCTGCAACACCGTTTTGTTGTGGATTGTAAGAGACACAAAACTCCCTCTTAATACCTACCTCAACACCAAAGTTATGGAAGCTTCCAAAGATGTATTCTCCTCCGTTGTCAAATCTCATAACTTTAATCCTCTTCCTAGATAAGTTCTCCACTTGAGCTTTAAATTCCTTGAATTTCTCAAGTACTTCCACAGATTCTTTAGTCTTTAAGAAATAAATCCAAGTCTTTCTAGAGTAGTCATCAATGAAAATTATATAATACAAGAAACCACTCAAAGAAGTAACAGACATTGGACCACACAAATCAAAATGAATAAGATCTAGAATACATTTAGATCTACTTTCACTACTATGAAAAAGACCTTTAGTATTCTTACCCAATGCGCATCCTCGGCAAGTACCTTCATGCTCCTGGCTGAGTTTAGGAATGCCAATGACCATCTTCTCCCTGGTTGGAAGTGCTCTGAAATGAAGGTGAGCAAGTCTTTTATGCCAAAGCTCACACGAACTTGATGAATCATGCAACAAAGCCTGGAGTGGACGAGTGGAAAGTCTGTAGAGACATTCTCGCCTAACACCAATCACTCAGGCTGACTTGATGTTAGAGTTCTTCAGCCATGCAAGAACTTTTCCTTCGGAGAAAGCAACTTGATATCCCTTATCTTCCAAGGCTGAAATTGAGACAAGGTTCCTCTTGATGCCCGATACAAATAGTACATCACTCAACCATAGAGAGATGTCGGAATCTAAGTGAAGAGAGGAGGTTCCAACACCTTTCATGGAATAGCATGCATCATCTCCAATTATGACTTGAACAATTGTATCTCTTTCCACCAAATTTGAAAGATGTTCTGTAAATCCAGTAATGTGACGAGAGGCACCACTATCAATCAACCAGGTGTTGTTGTCCGTAGGAACATTGCTTGATAAGGCAAAATAGAATAGGAAACCACTTGAATCCTTCTAAGGGGAGATCTCAACCACATCCGCAATTGAGGCATGCTGCTTAGGTCTACTTGGGCAATCCTTTGCATAGTGACCAAACTTGTCACACCTAAAGCACTGTATATGGGAGAGATCCTTCTTCTTATTAGATGCAGGAGCACCATCTGATCTTTTATCTCTATCCCTCTTGAAGTTGCCTTTCTTCCCTTCTCTTCCTTTCTTCTTTGAAGATTGAGCGACAAGAACATGAATCTCTTCATTGGTGGAACTTTTCCCATTGCCTCTTGTTGCTAATCTCGATTCCTCTTGAATACAATCTGCCCTCAAGCGATCAAACTTAGGTAGTTTCGATCTTCCACTAATACCTTGGTTAAAAGGCTACCAAGATTGAGGAAGACCATTGAGTGCTCACATGACCAAGTCCTTATCATCAACCATATGACCAATGGTACAAAGTTGATCTCTTAACTCGGTGATCTTCATGAAGAATGAGATAATAGTATCTCCTTTTGTCATCTTAATATTATGAAGTTGTTGCCTCAATGCAAGAGCTCGGCTTCTATTATTGATCTCATACATTTCCTCCAAGGTCTTGAACATCTCTCTTGCTGTCTTCAACTTGGAGATAATCGGCACAAGGTGGTCCTTCACGGAATCAACCAAAATCTTCTTTGCCTTAGTGCCATTTCTCTTCCATTGTAACTTGTCATTCTCATCAGAAGGTTCAGGAACTTCGCTCTCCACGAACTCAGCAATTTCATTTTCTTCTAATGTAACCAATACTCTAAACTTCCAAGAAGTGAAATTTGAAGCACCTTCAAGTCTATCTTCAACCTTGGGCTCGTTCACCATTTTGAAGATAAGATAGACACACGAAGATGAGAACAAGAGTGGAAGATAATGCTGCTTATGTAAATTTGATCACGATCTTGCTTAAACCCGCTCTGATACCATGTTAGTTTTATGATCAGAAGTTAATAAGCAGATTTTAATTCAAATTCAAACAAATAGACAGCATATACTCTAGGAAAACCCTCCACTTGAGGGAGAAAAACCCAACAACAATATATCGCTTATTTATTGAATAATAAACAATAAGTCTCTTTACAATGAGGCCGAATACAAGGCCAAGAATCAGTGCCTCACTTGATGCACTCAGATATAAAATTCGCTCTCCTTGATAAACTAGAACTGCTGTAGGAGAAATTAGCACTTAGCAGATGGAAATGGACGAACTCAACTTAATGATGGATGAATGAAAATGATCTCATATATATACAAGATGGAAGAGAGGTTGCACCTCTTCATGAGCAAGGGTCGGCCAAATATGAAATATAATTCAAATGAATGGGTGCGAATATCAAGGAGGGTCAGCCCAAAAAAAAAATTATAAGTTGCCAAGTGCAGCGCCTCTTCACTTTATTAAATGCAATAAATAAATAGCTGAAGGCTATATGAAATTTATTGTTTATCAATGCAAGGCGGAAGTATGTAGCCCGCAGCTATAACATCAACAGAAACGTCCTCAAGCACTAACTAGGCTTCGTCTATGCTATTTGCCCATATTGTTGAGCATTCAAATGTTGACTAGTTGATGTTCGAGAATTAAAAATGCCTCCAAGTTTATTCTACATATTTTTAGGAGTGCTATATTTTTTTCATGTTTTACAACCCCTTATAAATTACTAGATGGGTTTTCAGCCCATGATTTTATACCCATTGTTTTGTAATACCACTTAGCAATTTCCTATAGTGATGCACCTATAAATAAAAGCACATGGTTTAGGTTATGATGGGTGAGAAAATCATATTGTACTGTGAATGGTTAAGTTAATATAGTAAAGGAGTGTTATTTTGCCAAGGCTTTTTTCCCATAATAATTTCCTACGGTATATCTAGTGTTCCATGTGTGAATTCTTTATTCTATTGCATTTTGGATTTGAAACTAGTTAGCATAACTCCTCTTGTTTAGAATATCAATTCAATTTCCTTCCATTTGGTATCAAAGCTCATTTTTCTTGCTAGAACCATGAAAGAAGAGCATTTTTGCATTGTATTAATCTTGGTTTGAGTGGGATCTATGTGTAGGTGAATTCATTTTCTGATATGGAAAGATGGCAAGCAATGCTGGAAGAATGGAGATCCAAAATTTCAATGGTTAGAACTTCGAGCTTTGGATGCTCATGATGGAAGATCTCCTTGTTGACAAAGATTTGTGACCTACAATTTTCAGTCAAAAACCCTATAGCATGTCAAAAGAAGACTAGGCAAAAGTTGATAGAAAGGCAAGAAGCTCGATCTGGCTTTGCTTTGATGATTCAATGCTCTTGAATGTTTCAAGTGACAACAACACCAAGAAGCTTTAGCATAAGATTGGGGCTTTGCACCGAATGAAGTCCCTAATGAACAAGCTTTTTCTACAAAAGAAGTTGTATTCCTTGCATATGTCTGATGGAGATTTTATGATCAAGCTTGTGTTCAAAGATGGGAGGACAAAGACTCTACTTGGTATGTTGCACATCCCTAGTTTGGTGAGGAAACTATTTTCGATATGTCAAATAAATGATTCAAGCATGTAAGTTATTTTCAGTAAGGGTGTCAAATGGTCAAAGGATCCACAATGTTGGCAATGGGAGTTCATACCAAAACTTTATTTAGATTTGATGCTAGCCCATTAATTGAATGCAATAATTATGAGTTTCTTGATACTAAAAACCATAAGTTGCCTACTGAAAAAACCATGTTGTGACATGAATGCATTGGCCACATTGATAAGAAAGGACTTAGAGCTTTGAAGTCAAAAGGTTTGGTTGAACCATTGAACATCTACTTGATTGTTCTCTGGATTTTGATTTTTGTTAACTTTGTTTATATGGAAAGCAAAGTCATGTAACGTTTTACTCAAGCTCTACTAGATCTGACGGAATTTTACATTTGATTCAGAGTGATGTGATTGGACCTTCTTCAGTTCTTTCTTTATGAAAATCCTTATATTTTGTACTTTTAATTGATAATTTCTCGATTAAATATGAGTGATATGCCTTAGATAGAAATCTTAAGTCTTTGGAATATTATAAGAGTTTAAGGCTCTTCTGAAGAACCCAACAGAGAAGAAGATTAAAGTTTTAAGAGAAAACAATGGTGATAAGTTTTGTTTTGTACAGTTCCAAAACTTTTAAAAGACAATGGGATAGCTACACAAAAAACAACTCCACATGCCCCTCAGCAAAATGGAGTTGCAAGGAGTATGAATAGGATTTCAATGGAAATGGCTAGGAGTACGCTCATTGGATCTAAGTTAGAGCAAAAGTATTGGGCAGAAGTAGTGCTTGATCATATTGCTTGTTATCTTTATCAACTGATCTCCTACAACAGCATTTATTTTTAAAACCCTGAAAAGGTTTGGGCAAGCAAGAAGGCTTTTCTTCAACATCTTAGAATGCTTCACTATGATGCATATGTACATGTTATGAAGGAGAAGAGGTCTAAGTATCTTCATCGATTATGGTGAAGGTGTGAAAGGATACAAGCTTTGGAATCCTAAGAGAAGAAGGACAATATATAGTCAAAATGTGATCTTCACAGAAATTACAACTTAAGTAGAAAAGAATTCATGTCTATAAAAACTCTCATGAATGGTAGCAAAATACCTTCAATTCCACACAATACTGCAGCTAATGCTAAATTCTTGTGATTAGCATATAGCAGATACAAGAAGGGGTGAAATTTGTAACCAGAATGTTAACATTGGGAAGTATATATAAATGTCAATGATTGTTACCTCCAAATTAGGACTAAACTATGTTGTACTACACTGCTGTATGACTATAAAATACTGAAGTTGTGAATAACAAATAGGGATTTTCCTAGTGCTGTAGGACCTCAAAAGGGTAGCTTCCAGAATATATGTTAATAAGTTGTCCTTAGCTTCTTTATAACAACCTTGTGTGTCTTCATTTTCTCTCACTTGTACAATAGTTCTGTTTAATGGTGAGTGCAGATCATTAGCTAAAACAATCTAAACCCTAAGAAATGATTCTTCTGCCTCTATTGTAAGCTATTTTACATCTCAGAGAAAGGAAAAGATCTGGAGACATCCAAACCTTCTAGTGATATGTCATCTAAAATGTATAATGTTGTAATATTGTAAAGGATAGCAATTCCTTGAAAGATTGGTATTTAGACTTCAGCTTATAATTTAACAAAATATTGACATAAGGGGGAAAAACATGCGAAAAGATGCTTTTATTGTGATATTTATTCAAAGAAACAACAAATTACCTAATAATGTAGGGTCTGTTGACTCCAGAAACTCTTGAAGCAGTTGCTGATAGAACTCAGAGTCATCAAGTAGCTCAGGATCACCATCTTCATTTATTTCCTGACACTAGTAGAATCACACTTTAAAATCTTATCCATGCCAAAATCTTAACCATACAAGAAAAGTACACAAAACTATTTTAATAGATAGGAAATGAATAAATTTCTCCCATTTAGTAGAAAATTTATTGAAAACTAGAAGATTGATTGACAGAATGAGAACTACTTTAAGAATGCACTTGAGAAATCAAATTAAAAAATCTTTTGCTAAGAAAATCAAGAGTTATACCCCTCAGTTGAAAATTATGATTTTACTACTACCATCTCACCATGAAAACCTAGCAGAATTGTAACTTCAATCTCAAGAAAGCGTAATACCTCAGCTGTTTTTTCTTGAAACTCTGGTTCTTGAGCCACCAGTGCTTGTGGAGACTGCAGGGAAGAATAGTATTAGGAAAGAATTCTTTATCAGGAATGAAAGCCACTAACATTAACGAATTTGTACTTTTTAACAGATAAATATGACAAAAAACTTACAGTCCCAATCACATCAACAGAAGAGCGCATCAGTTGCATCCTCTTCATCATACTTGTAGGGTCCTTCATATATGTTGATACTTGCTGACTTATGCTCTATTTTGTGAAAATTTAATATTCAGAAACAATATCTGTCACTCCTAGAATATGACTGATAAAAAAATCCACAAGAAAGACGCAAAGTAGTTGAATATTTAGAAACCAACCTGATTGAAAGCACGAAATTTACTTTTCATTGCAGCAGCACCCGCTGAAAGCTGTGTCTTTCGATGCCATTTGTCTACAGAGTTATCACGGAAAGGAGCAATTCTGCAAAATAAGGCAAGCAGATTCAGATATTCTCCAAGCTTTTCTCCACTCTTCTGCATAACCAAAATTGAAAATTTCAATTCATAATAGAGCAAAAACATTAAACCAAAGCACTGAAAGATTGAGCTTTCAGATCTACATTGTCAGAAATTACAGGACAAGCAGATATGACAGCCATCATTGCATATGAGAAGACTTCACCATGGTTTCTAAATGTTATTTCATTATCCGCATACTTTTATTGATATAACATGACAATGTATGTTTTGAATAAGTTATTGGCTATGTATCCTGGGGACTTGTCCCCTGCATTTTCAGACCCATCCCCTGCAAGAAATGATTTGGGGAGGCGGGCAAGGGTCGGAAATGACCCCCAGCTGTCCCCAGCCTGCCAAAACAGAAAACCACATAAAAAAAAAAAAATTTAAAAAGGAAACGTCCCCAAGATGTCAAAAATATTGTCAGAAATGCCTGGAAACAGCTAGCCGTCCCCTAAGGCAGAGGCATACAGGAAAGCAATTTTTTTTTTAAACACACAAGATTGAAAAAAGGACATGGGGGGGAGGGGAGGGGGGTGCACACACCCCTTTAAACCAACCCTAAACCTGAAACAACCACACTAACAACTAAAAACCAAAAACAAACTCAATTTGCCATTTTACATTTTGTGAAGAAGACAGAGAAGGAGAACAGCTGTGAGAAAAGAAGAGAACAACAATGAGAAGAAGGCAAGAGAGCATCAAAACAACATCATTTGGATAAATTCACTATCCATCGTTCATGTGCACAAATTCTTTTGCACTTTATCTTTTTGACAAAGTTTCAAACATTTAGGGAGATTTTTTTTTGTTGTTCTATGTTTGCACTCACAACTATGTCTTGAATTTTCAGAAAAAAA
>VDFB02263228.1:0-30097 GCA_007258455.2 Sequoia sempervirens | reverse complement strand
ATCCCCAGGATAGGTACTCCTGCCGAAGACCCCGGACACGTGGCTGGGCAAACCGCTCGGACAGACCTACGTCACCTTCCGATAGGGGCCCGCATCGGGACATCACACTGCGTGGTAAAAAACTGAAGCTTGAATGCTTTGCTCGCTCGTGGATTTGAAGAATCTAGAGTGCCAGGTTCGGTTGTGAAAGATCAACCTTGGCTGGAGTTGAGAAATCCATCCAGGGTTTCTACTTGTGCTTCATTGAAGGATTTGACAAATTGCAATAGCTGTTGTATTATTGCAATTCTGAGAACTAGCTAATTGGGTGCAATAGCTGAAGTATTATTGCATCTTACTGAGAAGTTTGCTGAGTTGCAACAGCTGAGGTATTGTTGTTAATATTGTTTCTTTTGGCACAACAGCTGATGTATTGTTGTGATTCGATTGGAGGAATTATTGAGGGCATTTCAGTTTTGCAAATTTAATGGCCATAGGCCAAATTTGGTGAAAGTGAGGTGAATCGATTGGAAGGAAGGATTGACAGATTTTGTTATCACCTTTAGTTCTGGAGTAGTTCGATTATTACAGAGTGAGATATTTCCATTCACAAGGGAGTTCGATTTTATGGGAGGAAGCATTTGATATTTAGGAGGCAACTGAATTCATGATTCTGGCATAAATGACAACAGGTTGACAAAGGGACAAATCGTTGTTGTCATCTAGCTAAGAGACAAGACAAAGGAAATCGCGATTTGGAAAATATTACATTTAGAAAAGACAAACAATCGCATGAGAGGAGAATTGGACGACAATAAGGAATCACAACTTATCTGGGAAAGACAAAGTCAAATAAAGGCAAATAAAGACAAAGAATCGAATAAGAGAAAGAAAAACTCAACTCTTCTGAAGCTGACGCGGGCTAGGTGAGTTGGATGGCCAAGTCAGAGTAAGACAAAACAAATATATATCAGTTTGGGGATCAACACAAATAGAAAGGAAAACATATCGAATGTATAAGGACGACACTACCAACATCGATTTGAAGTCATACTTCCAAAAAAGACAAATTCAGAAGGGATCGTAAATATCCCAAGAGGGAAAGGCGATGTGATTAACTGTAAGGAAATCGCAACATATTCTCCAGCCGTCATTTGCAAGAAAGACAAGTGCATGGGTCCAAGGAGGAAGAACGTTGAGTTCCTAAAAAGCAGCACGATGTCACTCTCCAAGTTCAAGCATTGCCATCACCATTTGAAATATTCCCCTTAATTTTTTCCCAAAAATTAACATAAAAATCAGCAACCAAACACTAATTAGCGTTAGCACCAAATGCAAATCAGCCAAGAAGTAACTCTAACCAAGAATGTTGACCAAGATCCCAATGTGGGCGAGGTGATAGCATATGGTCAGAGGATCGTTAGGAATAAACTTGAACTGAAAGTACAATTCATCTGCTACTGCAAGCATCCACAAGCGGTGGGAATACTCCACTTAATTAGTGGGTGAGTTTATAACAATTATTAGATGGCAAGCCAGCCTTTAAATCCACTCTTCCACTTAATAAGGTGGGGGGAATACTATCCACACAACCACTTATAACGTGGGGGGAACTTACAAACAAGAAAGATGTTTATTCTAAAACTCAACCACTCAATTGTGGGAGTGTAAAACAAATATAAAATTGCAGCAAATAAAGAAAGAGCTGTTAGTACTACTAACTAGCTTTACAAAGAATAAGAATAGCTGCAAATGAAATAGATAAGCTTCCAAAAACATTAATCAGTTAGAGTAACACTTCCTCTAACATTTACAATGATATAAGATGAAGAAATGAAGCTCAACTATCAAAATACCATTATTTAATAAGTCTGATATAGAAACAATAATAAAAGAAAATCAGACCAGCAACATCAAACCTCACATAAATGGACGTATCTTCTCCGAATCAGCTCGGAATGCCCCCAAACCACAACCAAATGACAACTAGGAGCTAGGAATCCAAACACCAAGGAGATATCAAACCAAAAACAACAGCAACAGTAGGCACGATTCCCAAGGCAACAAGCATGAAAGGTACGGCCCTTTTGAAGAAGTCGACCTTCTCTAGAAAAAATCAGTAGTCCGAATTAAATTCCCAAAATTTGCAGGAAGGGTCGCCCCTCACAGAGAAACAGCTCGGGCGAATACCCAGAATGAAATAAAAATCTGTGACGAAGCTATGAACAGAAAATACCTTCATCCATTGACAACAACAGTACAAACAGACTATAAATCAGCAATCTTCCTGTAATCAAAATCAGCATTGAACTCTATCCACACTCCTGAATGAAGCATGGTCTTCAAAAATCTTCCTAGGAAGCCATAGTTTTAGGCCCGAAGAAAGAATGATTTGCTAAGCTTCCCCTTAGCCAGGTTCTCGATTCATTCCAGCAGCATAACTTTGCTCTCAATCACATTCATAATCAGCTCTCCAAAAAGCCTCAATATATAAGCTTCAATTGGCAAATGAAACACTTCAAATTCCAAGAAGTCGAATCACTTCATCTTCCAAGAGGGACGCCACCTTTAAGCATTTACTTTTTGAAATAATAAAACATTATTCAACTTCCCCTTTAGGCGTCCATTTCCATATTGCAACAATAAAGCATTTATTAAATAATTAAATGCTCAACATGACCCCTTAATGTCCCCTCTTTAAAACAGCATGAATTTATTAAGCCTAGGCGTGGGGTACAACTTCAAGACATGAAAATTGACTAAGTATAAAACTTAGTCCAAGGAGATAACCAAAACCAACGCCAAAACTGAAACTGAAGGATTGCTAAAAATAGCATGATGACTTGAGTTGAACTGCTGATGATGCCACTGCCAAAATTAGACTTACTAAAAATAGCCAACTGCTATAAATAGTAAATTGACTTCAAAACCATCAGAAAGCCAAACTGATCAACCAAACTGAACTGCAAATGATTGAGCTGTTGCTAGAAAGATACTACTAAAAGATACTTACCAAAAATAGCAAACTGCTATAAATAGTAAGTTTGCACAACTTCCTCTGAAAGCCAACTGAGCAGTATCACGACTTACTATAAATAGTAAGTGTTTCCAAATATCATTTTAAGTACAAATCGGGCAACCATCATGACTTACTATAAATAGTAAGTGCCTGGAAAGATTGTCAGATTCAGATGCATGTCACACCACCCTGGAGGTCTCTGAAAACTCAGAAAAACCCAGAAACCTTTTACATGCAAACCCTCGAAAAAGCATCTGAAAGAGGAAACCCTAATTTTCTGCTTCAGCTTAGCCTACGGATTTCCGGAAATAGGCTAAATCCAATTGAAGAGTGTAGGGCTAAAATGGGGACATTACACCATTTGAAAGTGGACAACAGGTTCTTTATTCACTTTGTTTAAACTACATCTAGTATTGTGTATAGATAACCTTCACTTGCTGTCAAAGTGGATATCTCAGCACTGTAGTAAATTGCATATCTGCAATATCATTTCAATCACTATTGGAGCTAGACTGCAGTCAATATAGAGAGGTTAAAGTTTGCATATGTTATGTTTGACAAGTTGCATCTTGACTATAACAACAGTGTGTAAGCATCTTGTATTTGACATTAGCATTGGTTGTATTTTGAAGCAAACAATATTGGAATATTGTAATAAGTTCTTGTCATATTTCCAATATCATTCAAGGGAGATTGATAGTGGGTTGCAAAGTGTTTGTCAATATGTCCCTGTTATTTACATGCAATTTCAGTCATATTGGACTTTGAGAAATCAAAGTATTATTGCAATAGAACACTTTTTGCATTGTACACTCATTGATATATCTAGTTTAGCTTTTCTTTGCATTCTACACCGTTCAAGAACAAGCTATACAAGACAGCTAATCACTTACCGGCAAGAACACAACTGCAAGACAAGTGTTTGATAAAACTCCTGAGAGTCCAAAGTAGCAAACTAAGGTGAAATTTTACAAGCGACATTACAGTGGTATCAGAGCCAAGATCCTTGCCAGCCTGTGGGGTAGTGGAGTTTTGTTTCAAATCATCTATCCAGATCAAAATTTCAGATGGCTACTTATAGCAATTTAGAGGAAGCTATGTTGGTAGCATTGCTTCAACATCAGGGTAAAATGATGAAAAGAATGGAATTATGGAATAAAGAACGGGAAAAAGGATTGGGGAAGGCCATGAAGTTCATGGATGAAAAGCTGAAAGTCATACCATAGTTTGAATCAACTCTTCTTAACATTTTGGTGTTACATCCCCTCTATCTTGAACATGATTAGGGCAATGAAATTATGATTGTTATGTTAGTTGTGAGTAATTGCTTTTCATGAGAATGTGAAATTGAGGAAAGAATAATTAGTTTATATGTTGTAACTGCATATGTGAATGATTTTCTTATATATGCGAAAATGTATGTGATGATGAGTATATATTTAAATATACATATATATGTCGAGAATGGTCTAACCCTCTTCTTTTTGACAAGTGGTTGTAGGATTGCCGACGCCACGAGGGAAAGGGAAATATCATCAAGGAGAGGTTGTAGTTAATAAAGGGTCCAAAATTATCATCATGCCATGAGTGGTGTAAGATAGCTATATTGAAAATCGTAAACTTGGTCAAATATCTCTTTTAATTAATTAGTTAACAAAGCAAGTCAATTTGAATTGAGCATTATTGTATATCTCCTGATGTCATATATAACATTTTGAGCGCACCTTGGGAGATATTATCATAAAATATTTAAGTTAAAAATTAAATGACAATCTCCTAAACCGATGGTTAGATAATAAAGTTTAATTAAAAGAATTAAGGAGGGTGATGGTGTGGGGGTGAGGAGGTAACTCCCGCCACCTTGCCATCTCTCTTGAGAAACGTTCAAGAGGAGGAATTCATGCGGACACTTGAGGAAGTCTCGTCTTGTCTTGGCTTTGGCACTCGAACATTCATTTTTTGGAGAGCTTGCTATCTCATCTTTTGGGTTTTCGTTTTCTTCAAGAGAAAAATCCTCTGTCAGTTCCGACATTCAATTCTCACTTCCTCTTTTCTATTCTTGAAATCATTTCTTAGCAGTTGGTATTCTTGAGTTCGATATCATTATTCAATTCCGCATTGCTCTGTTTTGTCAATCCATCTTTCCACTCTGTCATCTCCTGTCTTCCAATGTTTTCCTTAACAGGCATTGATCTTGGTTAAAATCCTCTGTCGAGCTTAGTGTAGAAAGCTTGGTTGTAATTTTCGCGTCTTCTGTATTGGGTGGTTATAACTTGAATTCTTGGGCAAGCTATCACTAAATATCCTCAGGCCGATAAAGACTTCTGCGGCTACATCGTCTTGTCCAGATTATTGGAGAGAAGATCTTGGAGCCCTTCAACTCTTATTTTGTAGAAACTTTGCAACGTAAGGATTTATATATGTTTCTAAAACCCTTTGAGTAGGAAGGAAATATCACTGAATCATTCGTCTCTTATAAGTATATTGAAAACGGGTCTTTTTTTATCTATCTCTCCCAGGAACTTATTTGATAATAGACTCATTTGATAGAAATCTGTGAAATTCATTAAACTAGAGTTCGAATTACTCTGTTTTCTTCATATCTGAAACTGAATGTAGATCGAGATATCTTGAAATCACTTGTGAAATATTCTACCCTGTCTAAACTGAGTCCTCTCTACTCCGCTCTTAAACTTCTGAGTTGGTTTAGTGCATTTCCTCTTCCACTCCGAATTCCTTATTTGGCGCATAAATGTTATAGATCTGGAAGAACCTCAATATCGAACTAGCCTCTTTCTATCTCTCTCTTTATGATTAAAATTAGCAGATTAATATTTTAAAGAAGAGAAAAGTTTATGAGCCTAGTCTCTCTCTTTCTATATTTACATAAAGATATCAGCTTAACCTTAAAATAAGAGAAAAGATTCTGAACCAAGTTATGGTAATATAAGCCTTGAGTCAGTATTATCATGTCGAGCAAGGGTGAGAGTGCTGACGACACAGGTGTGCCTATTAATTATAAAATCCTTGGCCAAGGTACAATGCTAGATTAAGCATTTGTCAGCTATCAAGAACCAGATATACTCCTGGTCAGAGTGATTTTTCTAGTTAGGAGTTACCTATAGTGAAGGATTGACCAGGTGGTATAGGTCCCTAATACCAGGCTTAGAGGCATGATGATATTATGTGATCCTTTGTTGATTACCCTCATGAAGGGTTGGGTCTCTTTAGTTGAAGAAACACGAGAGACCAGTAGGTCTTCGATTGGGCGGAAAAGCCCTTGATGATATTTCGTTTTCCCTTGGAAACAAAAGAGTCCTGAGCAGCATTCCAGCAGGAAGCCTTCAGATTGTACTTTCTTGTAACTCTTTCTCTCTCTTAAATTCAGTGATAATTATTTAAACATGCTTATTTCTTAACTGTAATTGTATATGAAAAATTTGGATGAAATAAAAATGATAAAACAATAACACGCATTACCTAATCCAAATCTTCAATACCTCAAATAGACGCAATGATGGATGAATTATTCCATTGACTTGATATGTTGGTTGCTCAATTCAGCAGCATAACATTGAGATGGAGATGATAGATGAATGATAATAGATAGAAATGGATGAATGATTCAAGAATGATTTTGGCAGCATAAGGATACTTGAAGAATCAACCCCCCAAATGGCTTATGAGAGGGTTGATTTATAGGCAAGGTTTGATTTGGATTGATGGTTGAGATTGGATGTCAATAAGATGTCTTAATCAATGGCCAAGATTGAAAGTTGTAGTATGAAATAGGGTTAGGGAAAAATTAGGGTAATGATAAGGATGAAGGGTTGAGATTGAATTGGGAGATAATTCAATCATGGGCTAGGATTAAATGAGATGTCAACAGATAAGATTTGATGTGGAAGATAAGATTGATACAGATAAAGAGGTGGGAGGAAATTAAATAATAAAAATTATTTAATCTAGGTGGCCAATGAATAATTAAATAATTAAAATAATTATTTAATTATAGAGGAATGTGACAAAAGGAATCTTTTTTGAATTAAATAATGATTTAATTCAAAATTTAAGAGAGTGGACCAATTAAATAAATAAAAAAATTATTTAATTTAGGAAAGAAGAAGCTAATGAATAATTAAATAATTAATTATTTAATTATAGTGGAAAGTGGATAAAAATTAAATAAATAAGAATTTATTTAATTTGAGAAAGAAAGGGACATAATTAGTGATATAATATTGCTTTCGAAATGACACTATTAAATTTCCTTACATGGGCGCCCAAACCAAAGTACTTTATGATATAACTTATAATAATTAAATGGCCCCGCAAATATAAAGCTATTAAGTCATTATGTTATGTACTTTTTTTAATAATTAATTATTATTAAAGCTTAACTTTAATAATAATTAAAAATAACATATCTTTCTCATTAAACATCATTTCTTGATTTCGTCTGAACGAGGAGGTCAACCACTACATCCATTGTGCATCCAGGTGCCTTTCCAAAAATAGTAACACTAGACTCTAATGATCGGGTGATTTACTATAAATAGTAAATGTGCACAAACTGAGTCCAAACCAACTCCCAAAGGCGAATCTTGAATTACCCCAAACTTCGAAGAAGAAAACACTTCGAAAGTGCCACCAGAGAATCTAACAACTCCCACTCAGGACCCTCTAACCAACTCCATTAGCCTACAAGTGTCAGATAATAGGCTAATCCTGAAAACTCTGATGCTCATGAAAAAGGGGACATTACATTCACAGTCCAGTTTCAGACAAGTTTTACACAGCAGCTAATGGGTATGTCTGAAATGTATTTTTAAGAGTGTTGTGGTGCATTTGGATATTATAAAAATCTTATTTAATGGCTGTACAACTTCTGTGATTAATCTGAAATATATTCCAGCTTGTGGGTGTTTCAAATAGTTTAAGTTTCTAGCACATTTCATTTCAAAAAATATCTCTATTTGTTGACATTGTCATTATTCTTCAATATTTCAACATCAAACTGCAGACACATCAAAATAAAAATAAAAAATTAGGGTGGATATTACAATGCGTATGCAATATAGAAAGGTAATCATTTGCTTATCCAGTGGGAAATACAATGGCACTTCCACTTTTCAATGGGAAAGTTTATACAATATTTGAAAACATTAAAGCATGCTTCTTCCACTTCCTAGTGGTGATTGATTACAATAAGGCCACTTGTTCAATGGGGTGAGTGTCAGCAATAATCAAATAGGTTCACTGGCAATACTACCATCCAGTGTTACAATGTTAGATTAATTAAAAACACTATTATAAAATGAGCTACTACTGATATGACAAGAACAGTTGTAACACCACAAGATTTTAGCAAAATCATGACCCCATTCCCCAAGTTGCAATAATAATCATTATATATTGTAACTAAGTGATGGCATACATAGGTACAGGTATGAGAACTCACTACAACTATTGGTATTTTATATAGCTGGTCTGGTACATTGAGAAAAAGGTTGGTGTACATCTAAGCAGCCAAGGTAATCACCCCAAAAACACTTCTACACAGCAATATCCACCTTTGAACATCCAACAATCACTACGATCTCACCTTGCATCACCAAACAGCGACTAAGGACCAAGTAAGAGGGGGCAATTCATCCCCAAATCATCACACCATGACTAAGAGTGGTACAACCTTTACCAGGGCCATACTTTTGCTAGCGCCTAGGCCCTTCCAGCCCCTCACAAACTCCATGATTATGCAGCAAAATAACTTCAAATAGGGCAGCTAGTATAAACCAATCGTTCCTTCAAATTTAGCAGCTCAAACGAAGGTTATTCACTCCCACATGCAAGTACAGAAAATCTACCACGTACAAGTACGGCCCAGCAATGAAAGACTATCAATAATCTCTTGAAACTCACAAGTAAAGCTCTGAAAATTTCAAGGCAAACACTCCAAAATATGAAAACTAGAACACATTAAAAACCTCCATGGCTGAAAGCAAGCAACTGAAACTTCAATCTGCACAATGGTGATCTCTAAAATAAGACAACACAATCTAGCTAGTGATTGTCTCTCAAACCGAAACTAGAAATCTAAAGAGGGTTTTCATCCTCAAAAGATTTTGGAAGAACTCGCAAGCTCAATCTAACAGCATAACAATATCATTCATCAACATATGGAAAATGAGCCCCCAACACCTTTTATAGCTTTTGGAGGGAAAATAATCAATTAAAAAATTATAATAATTCTTTTTCCCTCAAAATTGACCTTTTTGAAATAATAATATTTCATGTGCAAAGGCCCTCTAACTAGACGTCTTTTAAAACATTTAATCACCTTTCCAAGAAGCTATTACACTAAGTTGTATTTTAATTATCTCTCAATATTAGACAACATTAGTGAAATAATTAAATAATAACTCAATAAATCATCCAAGTTGCGGAAAGCACTGCAATGACTTCAAAATCTAGTTTTGAACACGTCAGGATGTTATTGAAGAAGTGGGATGATGATAGGTGCCAACTCGAAGACTTACTAAAAATAGACGTGCTCTCCAAGAAGTTTGGAGAATGCCCCAAGAGCCCAAAAATGCTTCTAAAAGTATCACTACAACCCATAACACTAACCAAGCTCAATGCCATCAACGGACACCACGAAGGACTAGAACTATGCTCTCCAAGATCTTTGGATTCCCCTTACTAAAGCCAATTAGCCTACAGGAACTTAGGAAATAGGCTAACAGTTACCAAACTAAGTAGGCCTAAGAAGGGGATATTACATATCTTAACACTCTCAATGGATGTAGTACAATATGTTGACCAATTGGGCAACTAGAATTCCATCACAGGCTCAATTGAATGCCATATGGACCTCAAAGGATGTAGCCCCTTAGGTTCCTCAAAGGCATCAAAATACACATCAACAAGAGAGTTTATCGTTGATGTTGAAAGCTTGTGGGAATTGTCTGTCTTAGCTTCTTCAATGATGCAAAGAGTCCAAAATATATGTACAATGACCTACTAAACTATTGGGCTGCCAAAAAGTACAAGACTAACAGTAATATATAACTTATGGTCTTTTTTGTATCCAATAGGTTCTATGAAAGCCATCAAAGACAGCTTTACAATCATATTGATATGGAGCTCCAAGTATTAAACTGCAACAATTTTTTCATGTGACATCACAACCATGTCTTTAATGGCTGAATGGAAACTCTAGCAAAACACTTGTGAGGGACAGGTGTCTATTGTCCCTCCTCAACCCACCCAAAATGGTAATTGCATGGATGCATTGTAGTTGGCAAGCAAAGATCATTGAGCAATTTTTGAGAAATCAGTTTTGGTTGCCATTATCAAGGATTAAGTTTGTTAACATTTTAATTCACACCTTTTGATGTGAAACAAAATGGAATAGGGTATACAATAACCTGTTCTTCAAATTATAAGGGGGGACTCCCTTTGACCTAGAATTTAAGGACTTTGACTATGCAATACCAAAAAACTAAAACTAAAATTTATCTTTTTGTTTCTTAGTCCAAGGCACAAGGAAATTTAGCACTTCTACACTAGACAAGAGAATTTTGTACATAAAACTATCTATGCAGAAAAATAATTTATTACAAAGGGATGCAACTTTCGATTAGATATAGAGATGAAAATCACAAGTTCAAATAGGATTGGAATTCAAAGACTATAAATGTAAATACTATGAAGTATGTGCAAAGATTATGACAAAGCCACAACACTTCTCCCAATAACATCCACAATACAAAGCTTGTTTAATTATCAGATTCACTTAATTCATAAAACAAACAACTTCAAAGACAATGATTCAGTGAACAGCAATTTCAGCAATATGTGAGCTTGAAAATCACTATTAAAATACTAAGTGCAAATGACACTCATTTATAAGGTTCAGAAAGCTATTACATTAAAATAAATAAAAAGCTAACTACATCTACTCTAGGAATAACCTAATTGCATGTAATGCAAGTTTTATCATAAAATCACATTTGCTAAAACTAAGGACTACCAATTAGACTAATGATAGGAATTATTACAAATTAGCACTCAGAGCTCACACTTCTTGGATGGAAAGAGATCTAAAAATAGCTGACTTTGGCTAAAGTTAGAGGAAATCTAAAAATAACATGGGCTATAAATAGCTCTAGAGAGAAAACAAATCTAAGAATATGCTCCTCCTTGAAAATAGTGATAGTGCAGACCAAAAATAGGCTTCTAGATAGGCGGCTCTGAATGATGAAAGTTTTGCAACTCTAATAATCCACTGAGGATTTGAACTTGAACATCCTTCCCTTTGATCTTTCAACAAACCCTAGCTCAAAATAGTGCTCTAATGATTCCCTAGGGTTTGATACAAACCTCTAATAAGAATTTCTTCAAAATACCCCTATAACTGATTTTGCCGATGAATGATATGAGAATTTAAAGAAAACTAACTGTTGTTTGTAACAAAATCTCTTTCAAAACTCTGCACCAAAACCATTCTTACAACAGATTTTGGTCTAATTTCAGCATTCTTGTACTGATTTTGCTGTTTATTGACCTTGAAATGATTAGCAAACAATAGAAGAGAGAAGATTTCAGAAGAAAAAGACTATTGTAAATTGATAAATGCCTGATTTTTCCTCACAAAATGTTGCACTGCTGCTGATATTATCCTGTTGTCAAACTTCTTGTGTTAATTTCTGCTAGATGGCAACCTGGTCTGATTTGTGTTCTGCTGATACTGGTCACCTGTTGACACTGACATTCTACTGTTTTAGATTTCAACCCGACTGCAAAGAGAGTTGACTACAGCCCCTCTGCAGAATGTTGAATTGGCTTCTCATGGTTTTGTATTCTATTTCTCACACCCTACTATGGCATTCTGTTGTACCTTTGATGGAGATTGAAATGACTGCCTTTATTTCAAGACAAAACTCACTTCTATATAAATGAATAAAAACTGTTGTTTTTATGCACCTTTGATCTGTCCTAAATAAAGATATGCTTTTCCTTTGACCGATCATTGTAACTTTAAACAGGATTCTTCAACACTTTAAAAAACGAATTTTCCATTTCAAACATTGAACACTCCTTCCTCACACAGGAGTTGTAATACACTATCCTGTTCTGTACAATTTTTTCCGTTTTTACTAACTCTGTTGTTCAGGCATTTTGTCAAACAGTTCTCTATGTACGTTGTTCTGAGTTTCTTTCCAGTTTAACTGCAATATTGACAATTGTTTCTTAAACATTCAATACAGGAAACTTCACCAATGAATATAACATTACACTGCCAGCACCAATTTTAAATGTCACATATATTTCTTTGTCTCGAACATTTACACTCCATGATATAGACCTTAAATTTCACAAGCAAATAGAAAAGATTCTCTAGTAAAGAATATAAACAAGCAACTCAGGAGTTAATTATAAATAATGATTCCTAACTATTGCGTATTCAGGAGTTATATATATATATATATATCTCTGACCTATTCAATGCAGTTACAGCTTCATATACAGAGCACATTCACAACGGTGCGGCATACTGGAAAGTATTCATTATCAGCAATTGATGGAATTGCTTGCAAACTCTGACCTAAAAGTGCCACAATTCTATTATCTTGACAACGTGCTTTAGTCCTCTGTTTCAAGCATCGAATTGCCTTGTCTTTTCTCTTCACCGGCTCAAACAACCACTAAAGCAAAGTAAATGTTTTTCCTTATGCCCACATAACTCCTCCAGTTAGAATATAAGTGCCACGAAAGCATTCCATTTCCTTCCACGTTTCATTTCTACCGCTATACCATCAGATGTTCTTATGTGATACAACTTCCCAATAGAATATAATATCGGGCTTCCTTTTCAATAGCGATATATCTATTCCACCTCCTGAGTAATGGAACAAAGACTTTATTAGAAACGTTTGAATCAATGATGTATGTATATGCAACGCCAGGTGGTATTCGCATCACCTTCTTATTCTTCGACAGATTGAGACTAATTCAAAATATTCCTCCTTCACAATTTAAACGCGATTCCACTCCAAAGAAAACGTTAATCAAAGTAATGGCAGTATTTAGAAAGACTCGACTTAATAATCATTGACTCCTTACTATAGCAGCTACTTCAAACTCAATGCTCGAATTACTTCCTGGCTTGCATTAACATTTTTAAGGAGCGGAATGAAATATGTTAATTTCGTAACCACCCGCCTTGCTTTAATTCATCGACTCCTTAATATTCTAACGGCATGTTGTACCCAAACCAATTTTTTTGCTTCATCAAGGCATTTTGTTTAAAAGAGTCTAAACCTTGCTACAATGATGTCAAATACAGTTTTTGGGCAATATCAAGCATGGAGTTTTGTCAGTATTGTGTCAGTCAAAAGTAGTATCTGTTGATCAGAACCTGATTAGGAGACTCAGAACGAGGTATTTCACAATGGAGGAACATTTCACGACAACAATTTTACTTTTGCATGGTCATTTCAGTGGCCAAGACGAAGATTTCAGTGGTCAAATTTATGAGGATTTCTCAGGCAGAGCAAATTTGCACCCCTGTAGCTCAGGGGCGCCCTTCTCTTTGAAGGCCCAGATTTTGTGGCATGTGCTTGTAAATGCAGTCAATCTCTTCAGAATTTGCCCAGTTATCCATCAAGCTATCCTGCGAGGTGATCCGAGGTCTATAACTCTGGTAACTGACGTCAGAAGCTGAGGTACAGGAGATTGCAGTTTGCAAAAGTTGATCAGTTTTCAGCTTTTTGCGCCTCTGTAGCCCAGGGGCGCCCTTCTTAGAGAGGAGTTAGATTTTGGCATTCCTGCCTGCTGCTGCATTTAATCTCTTCACGACTAGTCTGGCTATCCGACAAGCTATCGAATGCAGACATCCGAGACCCAGAGCTCCGACAGTCAAGGTCAGAAGATGAGGTTACAAGGAGGCTTCACATCACAAAAATTTCTCAAATGGTAAAATTGTGCCCCTATAGCCCAGGGGCGCCCTTCAAGATGACCCCTGAGATGGATGAGTTTGCAGATGAGGTTTTCCTGACTTCTTTGCTACTCTAGTCCAGTTTCGCAACGCACCAGTTAGCCAGTCAATCCGATATTCTGAGAGATCGTGGCAGAGATTCTACTAAACACATAAATTAGCGGGTGGAGTATCATGAAACATACACTATAGCCTCTATAGGCCAGGGGCGCCCAGCTTTTAGGCCTATCAGATGGGGTTATTTGCTTTCAAAGTCTTCACGGGACTTGAGCATAATTACTCCAGCTATCCAATGAGCCCAGTCGTCAGCCTCCGAGATTTGGCAAATGCTCATACGTGCGAGGTCTTTCCAAAATACTGAAAAATGAAGACAGCGTGAAAAATGGCTAAGTTTGGTCGTATATTCCATCTTGGGAAAGGCGCCCTTCTCTTTAAGGTCTTAGAAGCAGTTTTCTTGCTTCGTCACCTCCAAAGACATCTCTCGTAGGTCCTTCTAGCTACGCGTTGAGATAGACGGTGCACGAATCAGATCACCCCAGCTCCCAATATCAGAGGTCAAAGTAGGGCATCTGGTTGAGAGTTGCACTTTTGTCAAAATGGTGTTTGAGCCTTTTCAGGCCAGGGGCGCCCTTGCTTTTGCAAACCCTAATGCAACTTTCAGGTGCCTTACGTACAGTCGTTGGATGCAGAATATCTCTAGTCATGCAGTGAACCTATCATCTAGTCAGCAGGGTTCACCGTTCATTGTCAGCAGCCGTTTGAAGCATCAGATGGCAGATCGGAAAAATGGCCAAGTCTGATGTCTAAAAATCAATTTAATCAAAGACGCCTAATTTTTTGAGGTGTTAAACGTTGGTTTTAGCAATGATGACTCCCAATAGACATTTGATCCTCTCTCTGCAGGCTTCGCGATGAATATTCCTGCTCAGTCTCAGCATCACCCGGTCATCCGAAAATCAGTGTTGAATATGGTCAGTTGTAACTTTGTAGTCAGCTACAAAGTAGTAAGTTAGTAAAAAACATAATATCTTGAGCAAATGGACGCCTATAAGGACAAATGAGGACTTTTCGAAATCAGTGAAGTTCGTCGGACGAGTCCAAGAGCTCAACGTGGTTTGTCAACTGAATAAAATAATATTAAATATTTATTTTGCATGTCAAAGCATTAAATGGCGATTTTCTCAAATTGGCGCCTCTTTGTGCTGGATTTTCAAAATGCACGATGAATATTTTTATTATTATTTTATTCCGGACTTCAAGTCAGTGTCAGTATAACTAAAGGGGGGTCCAATCAGAATCATTCTATTCCAGTCAAGGTTTTAAAATCTTGCAGTCATCATTATGGTGCGATTTTACTCTATTTAATCATGGCGCCATCATTAAACATTCATCCAGCTTGAGCAAAATTCGTAATTCTTCATAGCAGACGCGAATTTTCCAAAGTTGGGCGAATTTATCATCAGCAATCAAATTTAGAAACATCAAATATTCCTTTTTGCAAGTGCAGGTTCATAGATCATCAGCAAATTTGAGAAACAAGTGGCGATTTTGACAAAGAAAGACATTCAAAAAACGCCGTTTCTCCTCTCAGAGTCTCCAAATTCTCTCAGTTTTCAATTCGCATGTTCCTGAAATTGGCAAATTTTGGCAAATTTGATCATCTGTATCATTTCTATATAGCTTCCTTGAGTTAAATTCATGTGCTTGAATTTTCAGGAATTTTTAACTCCAGAGCATCAATTCTCGAGTTTCTAATTTTCTCAACTGAAAATTCCTTGCATGGTCGAGTAGAAGTCATATTTTCGCATTTCTGACGATTTGGGTTGTCTTAGAATCTTTTTCTGGACAAAACCCATATCTCAGATTTTTCGCCGAAAATAACCCTTCAATAGGCTATTTTTAGCCTCAGCAGGCTATTTTTAGCTTTCTAGAAATCTTGTCAGAACATAGTCGAATTCACAGTCAACAGGCGAGTTTTTCAAAATGCAGTACACTCAGCTTGAATACAGGACCAAATCAGTCCTAACTCACGACTTCGTCGGGACAGTTGAGACGAATCTTCACAAGGTGCTGCCAGAGGCAGTCTTAGATCCTGTCAAGATCAGAGATTCAATTATTCAGAACATTCAGCAGTTCGGGTTACTTGAGGCCGCTTCCATACCTATCTCCGCTCATTGTGTTGAGTTTGTGATGTCTTGTATTAAGCATTACAACTCTGCTACTCGTGAGATAGTGTCAGTAGATGGACGAGTTATTTGTAGTCTCAAGCCTCTAGACATTGAAAGAAGTTTTGGTATTCCTCAGCACCCGAACAGTCTGGTTATTTCTATGGAGCAGTGTGAGCATGCATTCAACGCTGGTGTAGACAAGTGCCTGGCAGAACGATAGTTGAAGCAAGCAAAGGACAAATTGCCAAACAATGTGGGTCATGGTGAGTACAAGGATGAGTACGCCATTCTAATTACACTCTTGAATCGTGTCTTAGGTCATTCACATGCAAATGTTTTCCAGCCCTGGATGTATTACATCATTGGTCACATCATATCTGGGCAGGAGCATTATGACTGGGCATCCTTCATCAGCGATGTTATCCACAAGCAAATCATCGGTTTCCTAGTTGCCCACGAGTTTCACATGTGTTCTTACCTCGTGTACTTGATTGCCTACCAGGGTCAGTTCCAAGGGTTAAACACCGTTGGCATTCTCAGTGTTCAGAAAGTCTATCACTATTACGATCAACTTGAGTTCACTAAGGTTGAACGTCACTTCAAGCGTGTTCACGAGGCTTTCCTGACTTATACAGTGAGAAATTTGGACCGGGAGTTGCACGTTTGTATCTCGGCAGTTGCTAGAGCAGCGATGGATGGTTGGGTAGACTGGTTTGTTTAATTCCCGACCTACACCTATATCCGAGTATATGGATTTACAAGAAATCCAGCTATGCTTCCATGCTATCCTTCAAATAGAACAGTCTTTATGGAGTTCCTGAGGCAGTTACATGATGTTCATCGTCATTTGCGCCGCAAGCATAAACCAACTGCCAATTTTCCTTTTCAGTTTGGAATATATTGGTGCAAAATAGCAATTGATGCCAAAGCTGCAGGACAAGAGCTAGAGAGGTATCATCTCAAGTATCTTGTTGAGGTACGTGCCTATGATCCTTGGGGTCATTACACAACACGCCTCGATGGTCGCGCATATCATAAGCCTTCTATGGAAGACTATTGGGCAAATTGCGTGGACGACTTCGAGGTCCGCAGACGTAGCTACGACCGCTTCTCTCTCTCACATATTTTTGTATTCTTGGCAGAAGATGTGGGAGGTTTATCAGATGATGAGGGAGAAGTCCTTCCTCAGTTTTTCAGAGAGCAAGTTGACACACAACCACTTCCAGCAGTTGATTGGTACGCCAAAGAGTACGCGTCAGTAAAGGAGAGGTCAAGTAGAGTTATTCAAAACAATATACTTTACCTAGATAGCAAGAAGACCAGGAGGGTAAATGTGCCTAGAGAAGAGCCGCCCATGGTGGATCCTTCGCTACCTTCCTCGTCAAAACCCAAACAGAAGAAGAGGAGTAACCCTCCCAAGAAAATTCAAGCGCCAAACAGTTCAAAAGGCAAGGCGCTTGCCATTGATACACACACGGATCCTATCAGACATCCTGTCACAGAGCCAGTTCAGAGGCCAGTTCAGAGTCCGCCAGTGCCTGAGGTTCAGCCTCAAGTTCCTACACCAGTTCCAAAGCAGTCACCAGTCCCGATTCATATCGAATTGGATTTAGACTCCCCATCTCACAGCAGCTCCTCTACATATTCACTCTCGTCAGAGCCTCCTGTTGCTAGTACAGATCCTTCCAGTAGCATTAGTCGAGACCAGTCTTGGATCGAAACTCAACTGGGAAGGAAGAGGAGGCAGCCATCCTATGTCCTTAATCATTCAGACTTTGATCAGGTTTACCAGGATGCGCCAGACAAGAGGATCAAGAACATGGTCCACGTGGAGAGGAATGCTGATATGGAGATCGTCGTCGAGACTGCCATACCTCCACAGGGGAAGAGCTTGGATGAGTTGGAGTCTCAGGACTTCGAGGTTATCACAGTCAACCTTGGTCGTAGCACACGCCAGACTCAGGTTGATCTCCTACAGGTTGCTACAGATAGTGTCAAGGATAGAATGTTGAAGGACAGAGAAGACAAGGCAGCCCTCAAGGCTGAAATTAGACAGCTTCGTCAGTACATTTCTAGCCTTGTACATAGGTCAGATGTTACCGCCACACTCCCACCGATGCTTAAGCCACCAGCAGAACAGGGCCAGCTTAATCACTTGGTTGCATACGGCAAGCGTTTGGAGGAATGGGAGGAGGAGTTCGTTGCTAGAGGTCGTTCTATGCTTACAGAGCTATATCAGTTGCGGTACAATGCATGAGAGCTCCGTCTATGTCTCCAGGATGAGGAGCGAGACATGGCGATTAGTAGATGATAGGACGAGATTATGATTGCTCACCTGAGTATGGCATATGAATCAGTCACAGATGCGGAGGATAAAGAGGCTATCTACTCTTGGAAAACACAGTTGGTTTTCAAGGCAAAGATAGAGGAAACTATGGCATCAGAGTTGGCTGAGAGTAGAGAGCACATTACTAGTGCACTCCGGTTTGTGAGAACCTTAGTATCTCGCTTACCATCCTGGTATCAGATTGAGGGTGGTGCATATGTTGAGCTTACTGATGTACAATCAAAGCTCCAAGCACTCATTCATACTATTTTCAGTGGGGAGACCGTTGGCTGTAAGATTAATCAACTTACAGTCATGTCAGCATTGTTCAATGAAGCAACCAGGAGCAGAGGTGAACTTCAGTCCCAGATCACAGCTGGTGAGGACATGCTACACAGACATAGCATACTTCGACAGAGTATCAAAGCTCCAGACAGTGATGCAGTTAACAATCTCGTTGAGGAATTGGTTGCTCGAGATCACGATCAGTAGACTTCAGTTCCCACCTCTCAGGATAGACATTACACACAAGAGTTAAACTTGGTGTTATCTTTTCAAGTTAACTCGCTGTCTCATCTCATGCATATCTATTATGGGATTAGCTTTATTCACTTGGAGTTTCTTTTAGGGTTTACGTTAACTAATGGTAGTATTCCAGTTAACTTGCTTTCAATAAGGATGTGCATGCTTGCACATTGTCCATTTAGATTAATTTGTACCGGTTAACTGATGGTAGCTTTCCAGTTAACTGTATAGTTTGCTTTATTAGGGTTTAGCAATAAATCTTGCATGCATTGCAAGACTGTAGTTGACTCAAGGTGATTTTAGGGTTCCTACACCTTTTGATGTCTATAAATAAGAGCTTTTGCTCATTTGTACATAACTTTTGCACGAGAGAGAAATATATGTTGTGCCTACCTTGCCTGTAATATTGCTCGTTTTGTATATGTTCATGAGTATTTACTATTATGATGAATTGTTATGCCACTTGGGTTTCATGCAATTATGATGGTGAATTCTTGCTTTAGTTAGATATAGTGGCTAGTTTGACCGTAGAGATTGTATGCGTGTCTCGCCTATGCAATTTATTGTCCTAGTTGGCTATCCTTCATGTTTTGTGTTCAATAAACTCGTTCAGATTGAGCTGATAGATGTGCCACCTTGCCTTCAAGTTGAGAATCTATACTTGTTTATCGTGTGATGTGTGTGAATAATAAGCCTATTTAGACAAGCAGATAGTTGTGCCACCTTGCCTTCACGTTGTGAGTCTGTGCTCGGTTTATCGTCAGATAATCATTCCCGCTCCGTTTCCTCATGCTCTGAATTCTTGAGGGGATTGGATAGTTAAAGTTACTTAGCTTTGTGTGTTGTAGTTAAGTCTTGCAAAAGCAGAAAATACTTAGCTGCAACGTATAGAGTTTTCGTGAAAGCCTTGTACCTCTTACAGCTGAGACAAAAAGACAGGATATAGTTTAGTTTATTTCCCTTTTCAAGCACTTTTGTCAAGCACAACGAGGGAGCTTCCCCTCCTAATTTGAAGAGCACTCATTGCGTAGTGTGCATAGCTGTCCGTACCAACTTGCACTCCAGAGGTGTTAGTTGTTACGCCAACACGGCAACAGTTTAGAACCATATAATATAGAATACTATTCGATATACCTATTCAATTTTTTTTTTTAATTTCCGGAAAACAAAGGCGTTCGCCACATAATCTCCCAATATATGCTTAATACTTTAAACTCTAACTTCAGGAACATAGTATTCCCGACTCCTTTCAAGAAGCATTTCTGAAGGTTGCGATATCTTTTAATGGGCGGAGGTGATAATGTTCAGAGGCTCCCACGACTCTTGTTCTTTCCTTGACCATGACATGATTGGGCTACCACAATAATTGTTAATGTTGTGCTAAAGCTTCATCATCCAATCTTTGAATAGAGCCAATTCATAAATTATAAATGAAGATTCGATTTCTTCCCTGAAACTTACTGCACCAAACATTATATGCATTTACTGCCTTATATCATTATTTTAAGATTCTCCTAATTTCAAATCAAAATTCACTACTCCGAGTAGCATTGTTTTCCATAAAGAATAGATTTATCACTATCACGGAATACACATGCTATTGCAAACTTTATAATAACATTTCCTATTGTTATTTTTTTCAAATCAAAAATGTAAGCAAGCAGAAATACAGCACACACAGATCAATGAACACAACAAGTTACCCTGGGAAAACCCTCCTACTTGGGGGAGAAAAACCCAGCAAAAGATGATCTCTTATATATCAAATGAATAAGTGCAGAATTCTGCATACAAAATCAGGCCCTAAGCATGGCCGAGTCTCATACAATGAGATATATCACTTCTCCTTAAGACAAATGATAATACTTCTTCTTGAAATGAATCTGTTGCAGAAGAAACCGAATTGCCTGAGAAAATGCAAACTACTGCTTAGATGATGGCGAACTTGAATTGAATGAATTGATGCCAAAGTGAGAGGACTCCATCCTCTATATATACAAAACTAGGTACCCTCCTTTCTAGGGCCGACCTAGAAATAAATATAATTTTGTTTGTGAAGCAAGAGGTCGACTTGCCTTGATTACATTTTATTAAAGGGAAAAATATCTCCCGAAGCTACTAAACACTAACACTCCCTCTTAGCTAGGGAGGTATTTTCCAGAGACCCTTGTCATGGAGTCTCTCAACATGATGCCCACAATGGCTACACCCATTTGTGGAAAACCACATCTCAGTCTCAGAGATGTACAAGAGTTCATCACGGAGTCTCTCAACGTAATGTCGTCATGGAGTCTCTCAACATGACGTCCACAATGGCTACTCCCATGTGTGGAAAACACATCTCAATCTCAGAGATGTACAAGGGTTCATCACGAAGTCTCAATGTGATGTCGTCATGGAGTCTCTCAACATGACGTCCACAAGGGCTACTCCCATGTGTGGAAAACACATCTCAGTCTCAAAGATGTACAAGGGTTCATCACGGAGTCTCTCAACGTGATGTCGTCATGGAGTCTCTCAACATGGCGTCCACAATGGCTACTCCCATGTGTGGAAAACACATATCAGTCTCAGAGATGTACAAGGGTTCATCACGGAGTCTCTCAACGTGATCATGGAGTCTCTCAACATGACGTCCACAATGGCTACTCCCATGTGTGGAAGGAGACACATCTCAGTCTCAGAGATGTACAAGGTTTCATCATGGAGTCTCTCAACGTGATGTCATCATGGAGTCTCTCAACATGACGTCTCATCCTAGTCTCAGAGATGAACAAGGGCTTGCACCTCATATTTCTCTGTCTCAGAGAAATATACACTACAAGGGCTTTCACCTCATATTTCTCTGTCTCAGAGAAATATACATTACAACGAATCTTCTTGATGATGTGACTCCCTCTGAAGCTCCAAGTACTTGCATCAACCTCCTAACCTCCTCATCCAAGATTGCCTACAATGCTTGCCTTAGAGGAACAGTTCCAACGCACACCTCTGTCACTACTAACTTGCGAGAGTTCAGGACTGTCCTTCTCGACCTCATCCCAGATCATCCTATTCTAAATAGGTTTGTGGAGCTACTAATGTCAAATCCAGATTGACTGTCTTGTGCAATTTTGTTTTTTGTAGCTGAAGAGGTCTTCCAAGGATTTAGCACCTGGACTTGCAACACTGCAACCCACTTAGCTGACACCTTCACTTCTTCTCAGTGAGTCACAGAACTCCCTCTTGATCCCTGCCTCAACACAGAGATTACAAAAATCCTCTGGAAGTGAACTCCCCTCCATTGATGGATCTCAAAACCTTAGTCCTCTTCCTGGATATGATCTCAACTCGTGTCTTGAATTCTCAAAATTTAACTCCCTCTAAATGTCATTTCCTCCTTGTTGGTGTACGTTTTATCATGCACCGAACACACAAAATAAAATGTCCAAAGACACTCTATCCTCTTTTGAAAAACCACCGCGTATGCTAAGATTGCGAGAAGATCATATGGCGATTCCAAGGTTTCTTTTGTCAGGTCTTGACGTGTGGATAAGCTCAATGGTCGTTGTGATTTGCTGGTAATACACAAGGGGACTTACGTTAAAGAAATCTTCACAAGTTCGGGACTTAGGCGGATTTATCATTAAAGGCTTTTCAATTAGGACTTCAATTTGGATCTCAAAAAATAGCAAAAAAGATAAGGGTTTAGGGGATCTATTCTATGCCTAAGAATTTAAGAGACAATAAAGATTCGGTGAAAGGAATAAACCACACTTTGTTTCGCCTCCTGCGGGACAACATACGCAAAGTGGGTGCAATCTACAAGGGATGTGATAATGATTTTCAAATCTCGAATGAGACTGAAGTTAGGCGTCCACAATTACAAGCTCAGGCTAACTTTACGCATCGAATGCAAATCATCCATTCGAAGAAAGTATGAGCAATACTTCACCATTGAATCAATACGATCAATCTTTCATTCACTTAACCAATACTTAAAGCAAATTCTACTTAACTTAAATTCTAACTTTAATCTATGGCGGAAGAAGATATGCAACCTCGCTTACTATTTGACAATAAAAGTTATTCAAAGCAAATCATGCATAAGAGCTTTTATTATCAGAAATAGTCTCAATGCAACAATCTCATATCATCTCCCACACACTTTACAAATGAAGTGACTCAATATATAGGCTCCCCAATTACAATTCAATGGCCAAGATTGATTTCAAATCAGCGGCCAAGATTACAAAATAAAACCTAGTGAGGGTTTTGTCTGGCTCCAACTCGCTCTCGACCAATGAGAAAAATTACATTCGAGAGACACTTGTCCTTTTTGCTAAATATAAATCAACAATAAAATAGAAAAGTTGTTGCATGTTGATTTAGGCTTGATTTGATTGGTTGAAGGAGGAATGTGAGGAGTGCCACCTCAGCGTGTTGGATGCCTTCCTTGGTCGCTTCTTTTCTCTTCCACGCGCTTGCCTTAGAATATTTTCCTTGCCCATGACTCTGTCCTTTGTGCTTGTTCCTTCCTAGCTTTGATCTTGAATTCCTTTTGAGACCTTGATTTCTTCTTCTTGCATGTACTGGAATCTTTGAGGTCTAGAAGTCTCCCCTTGGAGCAGGTGTCTGGACTTGAAGTTGGTTGCTTTGAAATTTCTCCTGCTTGAACTGGGTTGATGTTATTCCTTGGGATTTCCTCTCTGAATTCTCCAATTTGTGTCGAGAAATTGTCTAAGTATGGAGATGTGTTTGGAACACTCTTCTTGTCACCATCTAATTCTGATTGGAAGCTTGTTTTTAATTCTTAAGGAGATGAAATCCCTCAAGAAGTTGTCCTGATTGTAGCACCGGTACCTAGAATTTTAGGAGAAGAATGCCTCTATGCTTTTCCACAATGGAGGACATTGGAATTTCCTCTGTGAAGTATTTCCCGGACTTAGCCAAATTTGGCTATTAGGAGTTCATTTTTGTAGCATCTTCATGCGGACCATTCAACGCACACCATGCTTTCGAGCGGCTTTGCCTGTGGATTTTCCTTCAATTTTGAATTTGGCTTGTGCTATTTAGGACAAATTCCATCTCTGGACAAAAGTTTTATTCATTTCCTCTTTGCTTGTAATGTCCCCTTCTCAAGCATGAAGTCTTTCCGATGGCCAGTTGGCCTATTAGGAGACAGAAGGCTTCGGAAGGTAGTGGGGTTTCCTATTTTGAAGGATGTTCTTGCTGGGGTTGGTGGAATTTAATGGCAGTTCTTCACGGGTTTTGAGAGAGCTTTGCGGTGGCATGTTCTTCTTGGCATTACGAGCATCTTGGGGAATTTACTATTTTTAGTAAATTTTATTTCTGGCAGTAAACTGGTTGGTCTCAGGCACAGTTGACTTTCCTCTTCAGCTGACTCAATTGGCGTATTCAGACTCTGGCCTCGGGATGCAGTTTGAGGTGATAAGTTGAATTATTTTAAAGAAGTCATGTTTAATGTTATATTTTAACATTGACCCCTTGGCCTAGCAACTTTACTTTAAGTTGTTTTAAAAGAGGTTCTTTATGGGTGGGCGCCTCATTAAAGGAAGTAATTATGTTTTTATTAAAAGATTTATTCCAAGCAAAAGTGGACGCCAATTTCAATGAAGAAATTAAGTAATAATTAAAATATTGCTTGGGAAAGTGGGACGCCATCTCTTGGGATTAGGGTTTTGACTCTGAAAAAAGAAGGTTAGGGTTTCGAGAAGGTCAACAGCAAATTATAAAAGGAAGCCTTGGGTTCTCTTTTCAGGATCTTTTATCTACAGGAATGTTATGTTGCCGGATTGGCTTTGGGATTGCTTCGAGGAATGAAGGCCTCCTAGCTTGGGCATTGCTTCTCGCTTGAAAGATAGCGACTAGTGGTGAGATAGTGTAGTTTGAATGTTATATTGTGAGATTTCTGCATTTTTAGTCTTTGTGAGGATATGTAAATCAGTTTTATGCATATTAGTGGTTTTCTGGAGTTGCACATTCATTGTAGCAGATTGATGTTTTTAATCATAAGTCATAAAATACACAAAGAGTCGTTCTGGGTATTGTCTCATTGGTTTTCTCTGTTGGACGCGACCCTTCATGAATATTTGCAGATTTTAATATGAAGCGTATGATTTTATAAAGCAAATTCGTCATTCCTTGTAGGGCGCACTTTCTGGAGTGCCTCGGGATCCGTGTCATTAATTATTAGCCACTTTTAGCTGCCTTTTCTTATAACTAAACTAGGCGCCATCATTCTATAGGTCCATTGCATCAAACTTGAGGTCTTTTGGGTCTGTTTAGGGTGTTATACGAGCAATTTAGTGGGTTACAGGCATGCTGGTTTTACAGTTAAAGGTGCAGATCTGAATAAATCAGAATCTTAAATCTGGTTTTGAGAGAAGGAAATCAGTTTTGATATGTCCATTAAGCAAGGAGAAGTCTTTATTTTAATGCTCGTTGAATTGTTCTAACTCTATGCTCTTGGCAGGCAAATTCTCTATCATATTGTAAGCTGACAGTAGTACTGACAGCAGTTCTTCCATCTTGCTTAATCATGTTTTGTAATGCTCATATTTACATTCTGTAATTGCAATTGTATTTCTTTATCTCCGCCCTATGGTAGCTCCTTTCCCATTCCAGGTTAGAAAGCACATTCTGGGTGTCGAGTACTTTTAGCATTTTAGCTTACTTCTCTTTCCAGCATTGTAATTTCTGTTATCTCCGCCATATGGTCGCCTCATTTCCGTATTGGATTGAGCAGCACATACTTGGTGTCGAGTGTGCTTTCAGTATATTAGATTGTAGGGATCCTCTGACCACATGCTCGTCGTTCGCCGGCGCATCTTGGTTAGAGTTCTTGCATAAGCATTTTGATTAAGATCCTCTGACCAATGCTCACACCTTGCCCACATCGGGATCCTGGTGTACATTCTGGTTAGAGTTGCTTCAGTACGTTTGGGTTTAGTTGCTAACCTTAACGGGTGCTTTGGTTTGTAATTTGTAATTTGAAAAAATCGAAAAAAATTGGCTCGAAATATTTCAGTGGTATCAGAGCCAGGTTCCTGCCATCCTGTGCCCAACAAAGTTCATTTGACAGATGAGTGACAGAGATACCAGATACTACGTACAGAAAAAGATGACTACAGAGAAGTCACTACTTGAGTTAATGCATGAACTGTGTACGCTAATGAAGGATCCTGACATAAAATGGGGAGTCAGAAAGATTTATGCTAAGTCTGAAAGTCGGGATAGAAAGGTGCATATGCCACATCAAAATGATCGTGAGCTTGATGAAGATACCGTGGCAACTGAAGAGTTAAGAGTAGAACCCCATAATACTTCCCTTGACTTGCATGTAATAGGAAGTGATGAAGATCAGCTTGGTGAAAAGAACAGAACGACAGTCTTGAATCCTAATAAGGATTCAACCTATGAAGGTCTAGAAGCTAAGGGCTTCACTGAAGATTTTAGTAGTACTGTTGTATGGGATGAGTTTGCTGAAGAAGAGCAAGTAGAAGGAAATACTTGTGGTCCCGTTGAATCAGCCTATGAGCATTGCCAAAGTGATGAAGTTGGTAATGTTTCCAACATGACTGTACCACCTTGTGTTGAAGAATTGGTGGTGGATAGTTTTACTCTTGTTGTTGTCTCAACTCCCCAAGAAGTTCCACATGAGGAAATCAGCGACATACTTTCTCATGATGGTTCCATAAAAGATATTGAAGGTGAAGTTTTCGAAACAAGCAGCATCGAAGAATCTTCACTTCATTTCGGTGGTGACATTGTTGGATTTGGGTTTGACCAGCAAACCAAACCATTGGAAGAAAATGTTTTTGAAGATATCAGCTTAAGAGATTCAGGATCTGACTTATTCATTGAGTCAATAATTCCAGTGAAGCATGAAAAACCTCTTCCTGTTGATCATCTCAGTCAACCCCTTGGTATTTGGGATCCAGGTGTGTTGGCACCGAGGTATAACAAGGTACCTTTGTGGGATGAATTTCCCTTTGATCCTGATGAAGACCAAAATATTATCTGCCTTGCAAGCTATGAGGAGGCCGAAGGAGAAGTTGTTTTTGATGAAGAAGCTTACTCTGAAGAGCTCCATGGTGATCCCTTTAAGTTGATTGCAGCCACCAAGGAGGATGTTGTTACTTCCAAAACTTTCAAACCAGCATTCAATGATTGTTCGTTTGAGTCAGGGGCTGCCATAGCCTTTGATCAAGATGGCAGTGAGGTGGATGAAGAGCTTGAAGACCTTACGGCTTTTGAAGAAGAAAGGTTCAATGTGGTTTTAGAACACAAGGCTGATCTACCAAGGCAAGAAGCTGATTGCAAGCTTGAGGACGAAGAAACTGTGGAGTATGTCCCTCTCCATGACACTGAACATTCTCCATTAGTTGAGGATGAAAGACAAGAAGGTCGGAGCAGCTCTGAGGACAGCGATGTCACAAAACAAAGTTCTGATTTTGAAGAGCAGCCAACCAGCAATTCACCATCTTCGCATTCTTATGAGTGGGAAGGACAATTCAAGGTGTTCGTTGACAAGGAAGTGCAAGCTCTATCCCTGTTTGACTACGCACATAGCTTGGTTGAAGAGCTTTACTGGAAGGCTCAGCTTGAATAGAGACGTAGAGGAGTGACCGATGAAGTTACTTTTCCTAATTTGCAACTTATCAGAGATTGCTTGGAGACCTTGAAGTCCGAGTACGTACACTCTATTGGAGAACGGGATCATGTCATTGAAGTTGCAAAGAAGGCCATTTGTGCTTTTCATGAAAAGGAGAGTACGATTGATGAGCTCACTCTGGAGCTTAAATCAATAAAGGACGAGTTGAAAGAAACTCAGTTGGAACTAACAGAGGTTGAAGACCAGTTTGCAGATTTCAAACTTTTCAAGGAGCAAGAGGATGCACAAAGAGCTGAAAAAATCAATCAAGTGATTGGAGATCTTGACTGTCTTCAAGAGGAGTTTGATCTTGAAAGCATTTCAAGAAAATCAGAAGTTGCATGTACAGATTTGGGGCAGCGAGATGAAAGGAATGGCTTCCGAGTCTTTGACAATCCCTTCTTTGAAGTGGGTGCTGAAGCAACTTATGACAATCCTCTCTTTGTTTTGAAAAATGAGTCAAGTAGTGAAGTGACCAAGCATGAGGTCAAGCATGAACTCCAATCTAAGGATGCCTTGATATCACTCCATGCGGATGTGCCACGTATGTTGAGTAGTAATGGATGCATAAGTGGGTTTGAGGATGGAGTCTCTACATGGGAAGTGTTGATTCGAGGAGATTTCAACATCCCCTACACCAAGGTGTTAACAAAGCAAGACTTGGTAGCTGCTGGTAACTTCATTACAGCAGCAAGGAGCAAAGATTTCAGTTTTGTTACTCATGAAGTAGGGAAGAAAAATGGACTAGAACTCGGTGTTTGTATGCTTGTCAATCCATCCCTTGGGTTGAATGATGCTTTGGCATTTATTAGTCCATTTTTGGAGTTGGTTTTGAGGTCATTTAATATTTCATGCTCCATTGTTGTTGAAACTTTCATGGATAGGCTTCAAGGGTTCAATAGAGGAGGCATCAATCTCTTCAGTATACACTTGATCCTTACTAGCTCTTGGGGATGCATTGAGATTGCCTTGCATTGTGTTGAAAATCATTTTCCGTTGGGTATCCGTGCTTGGGATTCTCAACTTGGCTTGATAAGGCTTATTACATTTGGAAAGGGCTATTGGAGGAATAAGGATCAAATTTCCAAATTTGTTGATGATGTTGCTTTCTTTGTCCACCACTTGATGGGGTTATTTGATCATCAACAATTGGGTTGGAGAGAAATTTTGAGTATGGGTTGGAGAAATGAACGATTGGTTGCTCTTGAGAGAGTTTCTCAGCTAAGACATGGACAGATTTTGAGACTCGAGCTTGCTGGTTTGAGGCAGACCAGCCACCTTACATGTTGCGTTTCTCGCATTCAGGAGAGTTGGTTCATCACTCCTAATCAAAGAAGTGGTAGTTTCCTCATGGAGATGGATCTAGCGTGTTTTCCAACCACTTTGGAGGTGTCACCTTGCAGCTCAATGGTCATCTCACATGCTCACGCTTGGGATTTTGAGTGGTGTTGTTGTTTTCCCTTGTGTAGGACTCGAGAATCAGTTTGCACTACGCTGATCCTAGCCTTGATCAGCAGCAATTATTTGTTCCTTCACACCTTTCCTACTCTCCAAATTCATCTTATGTTGGTTTGTGATGTAAACTTTGACAGTTTACTTTCAGTGTTGATTCAGGACAGCAGACTCTCACATGCTTTGGTTCACCATTCTGAGACTCATGGGGCTGGAACTATGAGTGTTTTCTGTAGTCTTCATGGGTGTGTCAGTATAATTCAGATGAGGCATCGTAGCTTCATGCGGAGACATGAGTATGAGTTCGTTGAGCTCTTGCAAAGGATTGCTTTCCTTCTTGCAAGAAGATTTGTAGATGTCACATTTGCAGTCATGGTTCCGTTTGTTACCATGTGGAGGTATGCTGGGGAGTTCGATTTTGATTTGAGTAGACTATCTTTCCTATTGCTTAGAATTGTGATTGACAGTAGTATGGTTGATACTGTTAATTCGGGGCATTGTGGACATGAGATGTTGCATGATTTTGATCCCTCTCCTTTAAGATCTTTCGGTTTGAGTATCATGGATGGTAACACTTTGGGGTTACAAGGAAGGTTAGTGCAGCATAGGCATGATGATCTCACGGATGTGATCAGAGTGGTGCAGCATCGGCATGGTGGGTCCTTCCTACGATGGGTTTGGGAACCAGGGATCATACTTGTTTGCGTATGGATTAGTTTTAAAATTTCCGGAGTTGTGGTGGTATTGCTTGAGGACAAGCAATTTTGGGAAGGGCGGATTGTAATGTCCCCTTCTCGAGCATGATCTTTCCAGTGACCGTTGGCCTATTCCGGAGACCCGTAGGCTACTCGGAAGGTAAAATTAGGGTTTCCTATTTTGAAGGATGTTCTTGCTCGGGGTTGGTCGATTCAATGGCGGATTCTTTCTGGGTTTTGAGAGAGCTTCGCAGTGGTATGTTCTTCTTGGCATT
>VDFB02263227.1:0-22964 GCA_007258455.2 Sequoia sempervirens | reverse complement strand
GATGGTATTCTTTTTCTTGTTCTTGATTGACGGGTTCTTTATCAAAGTATCCCGTAGTAGAGTCACCATCGAAGTTGTATGTTTGTGGTAAGACAACATTCAAACTTGGTGTTGGTACAAAACTAGAATTGGGAGCAACTTCAGTGTATCCCATGATTTGGTTCATTCTCGGATTCTCAGGACACGTGGATCCAGTATGTGCATCAGTCTCGTCAAAAGAAAAATACTGCACTGTGTACAGCCTCAATCATTGGTCTTGATTGAGATGTTAGCAACTATGGCTGAAAATTGTCTCTCTTTGGCTAATATGGTTGTTGAGCTAGAGATCTGATAGAATATGTTTTCATCATGCCGAAAGTAATCATATCATCCTCTGACTTGATGGCGTGTTCTTACGCACTCTTCAACTCTGTTTCTTTTGTTGTCTTGAGGAAGAAGGCTATCTCTGATGGAAGAGCATTTATGAAACAACTAATCAGAGTCTTCGATGATGAATCGAGTGTAGAAAAAAGTGTAGTAACAAGATTAAATCTTGCTACAAACTCCCTCATGTCCTCATTGTGCTCCATCTTTGATTTGCAAGTTGGGAAAACAACATATAACTGTCTTCAACGGGCTTGAATCTCACCAAAAATTTCTCGCTCATAGTTGCTCAGCTTGTAATAATGCCTGGCTCCAAGTGATTGAACTAGTCGGCAACATTTCCCACAAGAATCTCCACAAAGAGACGCACTGCGATGTCTTCATATGCTATGTGCAAGATGGTGCAAGCCGTTGTGAACGCAAAAAATGTTCATCCAGGTGTTGACTTCCATCGCTGTGAAATTGGGGAAAGTGCTTCCTTGACCCTTTCGATAACTCATGATTTACCTGAAAAGCCAAAGGTCCAACATTATTACCCCAAGGTAATGACGGTGGACGTCTCTGAATTCTATCATCATTGCTAGCATTATTAATATCATCCATTGTTTCTTGTATGGATCATGCAATAGGATGCCAGAGGATCATTCCCATGTCATAAAGCATAAGCTTTTCTTGAAGTTTTATGCCTGGTGCCCCACAATGGGCACTAGAAAACTGTTGGTGTCTCAACTCGCACCTCTAGAGTGCGTATCAGAAATGGACAGCTATGCACAGATAAACTACTCTTCAAATTAGGCGGGGAAGCTCCCTCTTTCACTGTTGATACGTAAAAAGAAATGTAAACTACGTTCGTATCTTTTTACTCAGCTAAGAGCACAAGGTTTATAAAACTCTATGCGTTGTAGCTAAGGTTTTTCTCTAGTTTCGCGGATCTCGACTACAACTAGGCTTACTTTATAACCATACTATCTCCCAAGTAAATTCAGAGCGAGAGGATTTAGGAGCAATTGGGAATGGTTGGATCACTTAGACAAACTGTCTCTCAGAGTGCATCTGAAGGCTCATTGCTCTTTCAGATTTACGCTGAAATAAAGTTTATGCAAGTAAACACTCAAACGATAATCTAGATCTTAGGATTCCATCGAAGGCTCATTGCTCTTTCGAGGTGTAGGCTAAAAAGAAGATTATTGATAACAACATCAAACGATGAACTAGATATCGGGATTCCCTTGAAGGCTCAAAGCTCTTTTCGAGGTGTAGGCTGAAATATAGATCATAAGAAACAACATTAAACGATAAGCTTAATCTCCAAATTCCCTCAAAGGCTCATAGCTCTTCTCGAGGTGTAGATTGAAACAAAGATTAAAGAAACAAGTATTGATAGATCTTGAAACTTGGATCAAAGGCTCATTGCTCTTTTGATTTATTTTCTCAAAATCAACGATTACAAATATTTGGGACAGAAAATGGTATGAAAGAGGACAATCATACAAGATACAATCAACCACACAACTCTTAGACAAAGAGTAAACAAATATTGACTTGCAAGCTTGATGGCACAATGGCGCAGCAATTTTGTGTAGTAATAAAAGTTAAACAATAATGAGCAAGCTTGCTCTTATTTATAGAAACTCAAAGGAGTAGGGAACCCTAAAATCACCTTGAGTTAACATTCAGTTCTTGCCAATCTGCAAGATTTATTCCTATGTCTAAATTAAGGTAACCTAACAGTTAACCGGAAAGACTACTTCAATTAACTGATTCTAAACTAAATACTAACTCCACTGTACAAAAGGTGTCTCCAAAAATAGACATGCACGAAAGGTGGGACAGCGAGTTAACTTGGAAAGGGCATCAAGTTAACTGTTGTGTCTTAAATGCTATTTTTGGAAAGGTAGGACATCCCAATTGGCAATTCACACCTCATCAATTTGAGTAATTAACTCCTCCAACCCGCTGTTAACTAACTCATCATCTGGAGATCGTCACATGCCTCAACTATCAATTGACTGCTTGTCAACAACTTGAGCAATCCTAGAAACATCTGCACACTTAAACTGGCAGTTCACTGACTGGTAACTTTGGCGGATCTATAATTGGAGTGATGACCTCTATTTCTTTTGATGCTTTATGCTTCTGACGCTTTTCTTGATTTTTCTTAATAGAAAGTGTTCCGTGATGAAACCGCGAAGTTTGATTGTGAACACTCTAGCAGTAAGAAATACTTATGAGCTTCCTGCACACCCAAAGTTCCAACGGTATTCAACCCTCTAAACTGGCCTTGAAAGGCTATCAGATATACGAGGTATGAAACTGTATGGACTTTGAGTGTCTACCTCTGTCAAATTGTCCAAATCAACCATTGGTTGTGCTCAATGTAAATTGGTGCCAGTCATCTTCAGGAAACCATGAAGAAAGACCGATTTGGTCTTGAATTCAACCTGAGAGAATTGCATTCTGAAAATCCAAAAGATTGACTGCGCACACGCCTATACTTCAACAACTTTTCACGGCGGCTAAAAATAGCTTCCTCGAGGGGCAATTTTTATGAAAATTTTTGAGACATGGATTTCGTTGAGAGTATCTTTTTGAATGAACCCAAAACGTTAAATTTTCAAAAAAGTGACTTTTTCATTGACATGCAACAACCCCTCAAGGAAAAACCTTCAGAAGCTAATTTTTTCCCTGTTGGTGTTTCAATTAGCACCTCTAGAGTGTTTATTCGAAACGGACAGCTATGCACAGTGCGTGATGACTTCTCTTCAAATTATGGAGGGGAAGCTCCCTCTCGTTTGCTGATGTTTCCGTAAAAGTAAAACGGACTAAGTTCCTATCTATTTTACTCAACGGGTAGGACACAAGGGTGCATAAACACAATGCGTTGTAGCAAAGGTTTTCTCTAGTTTATGTAGATCTTAACTACAACTAGGCTAAGTTTTAATCTATCCTATCTACTTGTTGTGACCTTTTCACACATCGCCCCATTCAAGATGGGGACCCCCTAATTTTTGCTCCGTTTCGGTCTTTTGGCTTGGGTTTTCTCCTCTCTCTCGCTCTGTCTCTTTTCTGGTGTCCGTCTTTCGGGGGGTTGTGTCGTCTTTGGGCTTAAACATGAAAATATTGGCCAAGTTTAAAATTAGGGTTTCATCATTTTTGGTCAATTCAAGGTCAAGTAAAGCGAGAAAATTGAAAATTGAACTTAACGTTGTTGTCAGCAGACATCCAGCAGGTTTCCAGCCAAGTTTCATCAGAATCTGAGGTACTTACTATTTTTAGTAATCTGCTATTCAGGACAATTTGTCAGCTATTTTGAGATTCCGACAGTCACACTGCATTCAGAGTATACCAGGCTGCTTGCATGCCAAATTTGAGCAAAATTGGACAACTTACTTTTTTTAGCAGTCCGGCTTCCAGGGCAAATTTCAGGGTCCAGATGCAGAGTTTTTCTTTGCATGTCTGGATATTCCTTCTGGGTTTCTCGAGACCTTCGCGACGATGTAACATGCAAGCCGAGATGACCACTTTCAGGATTCAGCCTTCCGAGACTATTTTAGGGTTTGCCGTCGAAGCTTTGCATGTCGTGATTCCTCGATGGTTTTTCGAGGGCTTCTCACATGGTGTGACATGCAAACCGTGATTCTCACCAAGTAAGGAACTTGCTATTTTTAGCGTGTGTGTCCCTAAGCAGACGCTTCCCGCCAGCTCAGATCCCGAGCCGACGCGCTGCCGCTAAACGAGCAAACGGAGATCTTTGATACGATGCGCATAAGCAGTTTCAGCCTTCGAGCCTAAAAATAGGCATCAAAAGTCAAAATCTTCAAAAACCGATGTAAACCATCGCGATCAGCGTTCTTCAAGCTATCTGCTGGTGGAATTTCAAGTCAAACGGAGCACTTACTATTTATAGTAGTCAAATTGGAAACGTGCTAAAAATAGTAAATCAGCTGCATGCGTCAGTGTCAGCCAGCAAGTCACGTGGTGAGGATCGCCTCATTCAAATTTCACGTCGATCGGAGTTTGGGAGCTATCAGAATCAAGAGCTTACTATTTATAGTAAGCCACCTTCAAAAACAGGCTATAAATAGCAGGGTGACTAAAAGTTGCAGTGCCGGCAGGTTGATAAAGGCATGAGGATGCTATGTTTAAAATTTCAGGCCATTCCGAGCTTCAGAGGCGCAGAGAGCTTACTATAAATAGCAGGGCACGTAGGCTGGCGAGGATGATGAAAATCTTGTCTAAGTCTGGAGTCTCGTCCAGCAGGCCGTGCAAAATGCGCCCAGATTGATGAAGAGGCATAAAAATTCAAGATACAAGTTCATCCACCACCCAGGGCAAAATGCGCCCAAGACAAGAAAGTCAAAGAAAGTCAACGAAATTTCATCCTGCTCAGGGGTCCAAATGCGCCCAAGATGAAAGAGGAAAAAGTTGAAAAAGTTTCTAAGTATGGGAAATCCGCCTCATGCATCAAAATGCGCCCAAGGTTGATGTTTATCCTTCACACAAGAGGAAATGCGCCCAACTTGCAAAGAGTCAACAAGGTCAAAGATTGTTCATCCTTCTCCAAGGCTAAAATGCGCCCAAACTGGGCCATGTAAGGACAAAACATGGAAGGCGAAGAGTCACCCAAGAACGTTGAAAGAAGTTTCATCCTTCACACACATCAAAATGCACCCAAGGAAGGAGAGGGTCAACAAAGTCAAAGTTTCTATCCTTCATCACATGCAAAATGCGCCCAACTTGCAAACTCGTCCTCCTTAGGGGGTAAAATGCGCCCAAATCATGCATGTCAAGACAAAAATTGGAAGTTGAAGGGTCACAAGGCGTGGTGGCAAGTTTCATCCTCCTCCTACAAGGAAATGCGCCCATGTTTCAATGTAAAAGGTAATTAAAGGTGGTAATTAAGGTGAAAAGTTTACCAAAACGTGGTGAGAAGTGGTGAAAGGTGGACGTTATCCTCCTCTACACTAAGAATGCGCCAAGGGTGGTAAAGGCAAGGTGTTGGGCGTGATTTTTAAATTTTCCCAAGTGTGCTAGGCGCCTAGAGTAAGAGAGTTATAAGGCGTGGAAAATATTTGAAGGGGTTAAGAATAAAGTGAAGTGTACGCCTATGTTGAAGGGAGTTATAAGGAGTTGGAATATGTTAGAATATATTTCATGGCGTTGAAAATAAAATGCTAAGTGAAGTATGCGCCAATGTTTGAAGGGAGTTATAAGGTGATTTTAAAATATATTCCAAGGCGTTGAGAATAAGATGTCAAGTGTTGTGCGCCTAGAGTGATAAAATGTTAAAAAATTTCTAAGGCGTGAGATTTAAATTTTCTAAGGCGTTAGGCTTTTGAATAAATATTTTCCAAGTGTGAAATACAGGTAAAATGTGCAAGGCGTGCTTGATGAATGTAAAATTTCTAAATGAAGTTGATCAAAAAAAAATTCCTCTCCACTGGCAATAAAATTTTTCTAAGGCAAGTTCTCAAAATGCAAGAGATGATTTAAATATTTTCTAAGGCAAAATTATTTTCCCTTAGAAAATGCGCCTTAAGATCAGAGTGATAAATTTTCCGAAGCAAGAACAACTTTTCCCAGTGATGAATTCAGAGACGATGATAATTCAAGTTCTTCAATTTTTTTCGAGAGGTCAGAGCTACACAAAGTGATCGCAGGCGAAGAACGAGTTTAAAATGATGGAAATGATATTTTTCTAAGGTTCAAAATTCAAAAATTTAAATGAACCCGTTCGTTGGGTACCCATCGATTCGAGGCGTTCTGAAGAAAATTTGCTTCTGGGTACTGAACATTTGCGATGATGAATGGATTTCCAAGTCTTCTGAGCTTCGCCGACACTTTTTCAGTGAAGAATTTAATCAGTGCTTGAATTGTGAATTTTCCTAAGGGAGAATTTTAAATTTTCTAAGGCAAAAATGGATAAAATAAGTTTTCAAGATGAATTTTCTTCGAATGATGAATCTGAAGGGAGTTGCCTAGATAAGTTTGTTTAAATTCTTCGAAGATGAATTTTCCAGAGCAGATGATGAAGTTAAAATTTCGAATTCAAGTGACAGAGCTCCGGCTGGTGGATTCAAAAATGGTGAATTTAAATTTAATTTTCGAAACAAATTCAAAGGCGCCAGTCAAAGTCAAGTTTCTAGGAGAATAATATTCCCGACGACTGGAGACAAGTGTCAGAAACACCAGAGAGGGAAAATTCGAATTCTTGAAGTGGAGTAGTGGAGTTTAATGGCACTGGCTAAAATTAACTTCTTCTAGAATTCGAATTCTAGCTATAAAATGGAGAAGTTCTTCACTCATTTTCACAACTGGAGAAAGCGAATTTGCTCTGAGAGTGAGGCATTGCAGTGAACTGTTGCTTGGAGAGTTTAAAATCTGAATGTTGCTAAGTCTGAGTGAGCTTGAAGAAGTTCGAGTTTTGCTGAGGAATTGAGCTTGCTGAAGAGGCGCACTTGAGAGTTGATCAAAATTGCAGTTAAAGAAGGTACGCCTTGAGTTGCTGAGAAGTATTTTGCTGAAGCTTGAGTTTGCTGAGAGCTGAAAGGTACGCCATTGCTGAAATAGAAGAGGTACGGCCTTTACTAGTATTAAGGCTGAAGTCTGAAATCTGATTTGTTGAGCTTAGTTGAAGTTGCCTGTGGGACGCCTTGGGGTGAAGCAAAGGAATAGTTGAGAACTTAGAAGTGCGAATTTGCTAACTTGCAAGATTGCTGATTGCTGATACAAAGACATAGAAATTAAAATTGCTGATTGCTGATACGAAATAGTTGAAGTTCAATTTGTTGATTGCTGATTAAGTGAAGTGAAGACATCAAAGTTCACTTAGAAATCCGTTCTAAGTGTTGGAATTCGAATTTATTCAAGAGAAGAAGCTGAGGTTTGCAAACACGAAAGATATTGCAGCTTCTAGAATTCGACTGCAGCCCCTATCATGCCTTATTTTATTAAATCTAATTGCTGATGAAATGTTTGTTATGTTGCAGATGGCTGAAGCGAGGACAACCGGAAAGGACAATGGTGCCTCCAGACAAGCTGTGATCAAGAAGCTCAGCAAAACGTTCATGCCAGAGTCGAAGTTTATTTCAAAGTTGGGCAAGTTGACGGATACGAACCTGGGCTCTGTCAACCTGGAAACATTCAAGAACAGGCTGTTTGGGATTGGAAGTCATCGGGCTTCGGTCACTTCGCACAACATCGTCCGGAGTGGATTATATGCAGCTGCTGGTTTTCCGCCAGCTATACAGTGTTCGGAGCTGATGATGGAGTGCGCCAACTGTTACGAGAAGGAACACCGGTCGATCATGTCACCGGGGATGGCCAAGTGCTTGCCAATCTCTACCTCGGGCGGCTATTGGTGAAGCTGATCCCGTGCAATAGAACATGATTTACAAGTCCAGGGAGCGGGCTGAGCGGATGTATGCTTCTGCTTTTGAGCGATGCATGGATACAATTAATACTCACTGGATGAGCACTCCGAAGCCTTCTCGAACGAAGTTGCCGAAACAGATCATAGCAGAGGACCTGAAACAAGAGTATTGTGATCTTATCATGTTGCTGAGCAGGGTTGGTGGTTGCCCACAGTCTTACATTTTTGGGCCTTGGATGTTTTATTACATCAACCTGGTGTTAGAGGGCAAGGATTATGTCAATTGGGCTGAGATGATTAGTGATAATATACATGAGCAGCTCCTGAGTTTGCGGAGGACTAAAACGTTTTACATGAGCTCCTATCTCATTTATATGTTGGCACGGATGACGAGGTACAGAGGAATTTCTTACAAGGAACCCATCGGTTGTGGCTCCCACCAGTTCAAAATCCATGAGGCGTGTACGCAGTTGCACCTGACGAGCACAACCTATTATAAGCGTGTCAACGATTCATTCACCATGTACATCACGAGGCTGCTTCAGGAGAGGTTACAGTGCATAATCTCTAGAAATGCCCAGGAGCTGATTGAGAGGTATGGGTGCTGGTTTATTCAATTTCCGAGATTTTCATACATTAGGCTGCAAGGTTTCTCGTCATACCCTTATAGGCTGCCTAAGTACCCAACAGATAAAATAATAATGCTAGAGATAGCTAGACAGTTGCTAGCCTTTGACAAAATCCAGAAGAAAAAGAAGAAAGGAGGGATAGAGTTTCCAGTTGTGATGGGCAACTCGATGAGGTCGGTCCTTCGACACAAATGGAAGCCGAAAGAGTGAGTCAATCTATCATTTCCTCATATCACACAAGTAGACAAATACTATGACTAAGCACTCATAACATCAACCGGGTGTTGTCAGAGGAATTCAAACACAAGGCCACCATTGAGGATTATTGGGCTGATGCAGTTGATGAAATTGAAGTGAGGAAGAGAATGTTCTCTCGGTTGCCGATTACTCTGATCAGGGAGTGTGAGGTAGTTCCAGTTCCGGACCAGGTCAGCGAAGATATGGATGTTGTTCACCCAGACTATGCAACTGTTCGGGACACTCCACTTCCGCCTATTGATTGGTCAGAGCCCGAGGTCGCAGATTTGGATACTCTATCCATCCCGGTTATGACATTCACCAGGGCATGGGTTGATAGAAAGGTGAACAGATTGAAAAGTAGGTCAATTGCTTTGACTTACAACTTGATGGGAGATCACAGGACGCCCACAACAGGAAGAAAGAAACAGACGCAAGAGTGACCGTGAGTCCCAAAGAAAGAAGCCGTAACCTCCACGAAAGTTACATGCGAAAGGGGCATCTTTGGAGACACGTTTCCAAGCATACAGAGGTGTCTTGTTTGCTGATCGAGAATTAAAACAATCAAAAATGTGAGATACAGAAAGATATTCAGCCTCACTTAGGAAACACCACGAGTGCCACTGTACCGCGGTAGGGCAGGATCAGCAGGATGATGAGGGGACTATTACCGACCCTCAGTTTCAGCAGGAGTTAGAGGCGGCCATGAACGATGGCGATGATGATATAGTGTCAGGTGACACTCAGCCACTTGAGGACGATGAGCCTCGCCAGAATGAAGAAGAAGTTGAACAGGTTAGAGAGGTCGAGGCACAGGAGCAGTAGCCCTTCGATATACTATATGAGGTGCCCGATTGGCTAAAGGATAGAATGAGAAGAAGCCCGAGTGAAGAGATTGATCCAGCAGTTGAGATGGAAGAGTTCTTGAACCGGATCAGTGCTCCTCCACCGAAGAAGAAGGCAAGAAAGTTTTCGAAGATCTCCACCGATGAGGATGGCTCTCGTACTCTTCACGTTGCTGTCCCACGAGTCGAGTGTGACCGGAATGAAGCAGCTCCTGAAAACTATGTGGTCACCACTCTTGACTTGGGACGCCTTACTGGTGCACAGATTGTTGAGGAGTGCGATAACTCCTTCCTTGCCCTCAAGGATAGATTATTCAAGAAAGAAGGAAAATATAAGAAGTTGAAACGAGAACACAAGGCGTTAGTTGGATATGTTCAGCAGTTGTCTCGTTCTCGAGGGCAGGATGTACCAGTGATAGAGCCTCCAGCGGATATTCCTAGAGAATCGATCAGCGGCTTAGTAGAGCTGGGGAGGATGGCACAGGAGGCGCATGCAAATGGGTCACAGGGGTTCGTGACGGAGACAGAGAGGAAATTCATGGAGGACTCATCTGCTTTTCAGCAGCCCCAATATTTTGTAGCACGGATAGATGCAAAGGGATCATGCTTGGGAGATGCTTCTATCTATCGTATAAGGTGATCCAAATACCTTGAGGTGTTGAGGCATGTGCCATTGCAGTTGCTGATTGATGGAGGTGTCATTTAGGCGAATGAACGATATGATTTCTCTCGGTGGTATTCTTCAGCTATCACAGGGCGTGGCTTCTTCGATGCGGCACAGGCAGATTCAGCCAGGGTACATAAGGCCATGGCCAATATCATAGATGGAGTTCAGAACACCTTTGAGGCCATATTTGCTAGGCGGCTGAGTCCAGATGAGATAAGTCTTGATAATTTGAGGGGTTTGCTGGTTCCCTTCTTCGCGGATGTTAAGACCTTTGTACAGGATGACTTTGAGAATACCGCTACATTCTCCACTTTGATCCGAACACGCAGGACTCATTAGCTGCTTGGAGAAAATCTTGTACAAGGCACGAGCATTCTCACGGTGTTAGAGTTTCAGCTGGATTGTGTTCCACCGATTTCAGCCAGAGGTTGAGGCCGCATTCAGTGATTTGTTGAGTTGGCACGTGAGAGAGGCAAATGTGGTTCACACAGGAGCTTCTAGAAGACTGAATATGGAGCATTTATTGCATTTGCTATTTTGGAGTGAGTGGGAATCTTGATTCATTTAATGTACCACTCCCTATTCTGGCAGTTTTTAGGGTTAGGGCTGAGGTGGCACGATTCTGGCCACTCTATTAATTGTAACCCTAGCCGTCCTTTGGGACTTGGCTAGCTATAAAAGGGGGAGTCCCCCTCATTTGTAAGGCATTAGAATTAGAAATTAGAGATCAGAGATTAGATCAGAGCTAGAATTGAGATAGAGTTAGAGCTAGATTGTAGAGCATTTTTGCATAATTTGGAGAAGAGAGAAAGTTTTCCCTTTGAAAACTTTTGAAGAGATTGTTGTGTAACACATTTTATGATAATAGATCTTTTCATTGATGATGGAATTCGTCTAGTCATGAAATGCTAGCAAGGTTTCTTCTTCCTTTCGTATCCAAGTAGCTTAGTTCATGCAAAGTAGCTTACTTCGGTGTATGGTGTTTTATTGAGATAGCTTCGCTTTATTCCATACCACTAGCGGCTTGTTGATGATAAGTCTGCCTTGCGTGGTCAACTGGACATTATCTTGTGTTTAACTTCGGTTATGGCTTACATACTTATATGCGTTGTTCTGATGGTGTACGTATGTTAAACTATAACTTGAATATCTTTTGCTATCCCCTTTGAAGATTGCACCGATTTTGCTGAGGCTGTCCGACGGAGGCTAGGCGAAATCTGGTTGAAGTCTATTGAAACGAAGCCCCATATACCCTGCATTTAGAATAGAGTACAAATTTCTTAGGCCCTTTCCCTTTTACTTTCCGTATTTCTGATTAGTTTTAGGAAAAGAACCACATTGCCAAATCATACACATGAGAATCCCCTTCAAAATCATACATTAGCTGCTAACTGCAAGAAATCTGGACAATTGTGTAAGTCCCCTCGTACGAACACAGCAATACACATCAACCAAACTGGGTCTATTCGCATCTTAAGAACCTTGGAGTTGAACATGCTAACTTTCAATCTTAGCGATGGAATACTTTGATCAAGAGAGAACGGAGTAGCCCAAACTATTTGTTCTCATTGTTGGTATGGTCACAAAAACCACATCAACAAGCATTCCAGAGTTTGGTTTTGGGCTAACCTTAACGGGTGACTGTTGTGATTGAGCTGAATTGTTTATTGAAAAAACAAAAAAAAAATTGGTTCGGTTCATTACAAGGTGCCAAGTGGAATGAAAGCAGTCGGCTTAGGTGTAATTAAGCCTCCGAACTTGGTTTTCTAAAGTGGAGAAGGGAAAAAGGGGAATTTGCATAAGGGGTGCAAATTCACTCTTATACAGGGACATTACAGTCCTCCCTTCTTGAAGATTGCTTGCCCTCAAGCAATCCATAATTGCAAACCAACCCCACTGCCACAGCACTTGAAGCCAAAGTGGAAAACCAACTGCACCTGTCCACCAACCACCCGGATCCTAGATGGCCATGTAGAAAGTTCTAACCCATATCCTCTGTATGTAGTTGGAACCCAAGATGTTGTCAAAATCTATCAACCGATGAAGCCAACCACCCAACAATAAAATTCTTGGATCCCAAATTTGTAAATCATCCTCATCATGCCAACTCTCAGTACTGTGATGATAAACTTCATATATCATAATTGTCCATAGGTGCATTCACATAGGTCCCATGGACAACCTAGAAGTCCTTCAAACTCAACACCAACTGACTTCCGCTGTGCCACTCTGATAACCTTTGTAGTCAGAACTATATTGTACCAGAGTGAACCAAAATACCTCTTATTCAACTCACCTCTCCGTGTCATCAAGGATATAGTAAAATCCTGTGTACATGGGCTGAAAGTAAATTGATGAGCACACCTCATTATGCAGTTGAAGTGAAACTCCCCTATCTGCGCCAATGGAATACTAGCACAGTCATGTGTATTCCATCCTACACTGCCATCATCAAAAGATGACTCACAACTCAAAACAGGATGAGTTGGTCTTGCATCAACATCATCATTACCCCTTGCAGCCTTGACCACAAGATCTCTATTTGCTACATAGAAAGAGTTTCCTAATTTGCTTTCAGGAGTAAGAAGAGTACCATCAAGAATGCCATAGTCCTCACAAGTTGAGGTCCTGCAAATCTCCTGAAAGGAAGACAAAACAGTGCTAAGATCCAACGTGCATGACTCAGAAGGAATCATCTTCTCCCGATAAGGCTATCCAATGACAATCTCTAGAGTACCAATGCAGAGCCTTGTGCCCAAATCTCTGATGACTTCTGATCCCGTATTCGAATTTGATGTATCTGTGTCATTAACAATCCATTCCACACTGAGTGGTCTCCTGAAGATGTGAAAGATGCTCAACATAGGTGTATAGAAACACATGCCAACCCCCGACAAGCTGCTGGTATAAATCAGAACAGCACCAAGCAACTTGTGAATCATGTCCATGATGGAGTAGAAGGTATCTCTACTGTCAAAGGATGATAAGAACTCGTCATCAATCCATCCTCTAATACCAAAGTGACAATCCCAACTTCTCCTAACCATCCCAACAGCTACTGTCTTCAAAGTGTACCCTGATAAAACTCTAACCAGCAAGGTAGGACAACTGTCAATCAATAAAGTAGGAGGTAGAACCCAAGTGGATAGGGCTGGGATATAGCTGCCCTCATGCCTATCTCAAAACCATAGACTGAAATCAATAGGAAACTCGAGCATACACCTCTCAAGATCAAGAATAATGCATCCATCACCAAATGACACCCCTTGCCTAACCAACACAAGAGGCACTGCGCCTGCATCTCGAGAGTGAAGGATAGGAGACCTCACACTGCTTTCTTCATCATGTGCAATGGTTGCCATAGACGACTAAGTCCCTGTTGTACATGATGAACATTGAGCCAAGCTTAACTCTAAGCAAAGCTCATCAACATGGGTCTCGAATTCTTGAAGGGTCATCTGTGCATACTGAAGAGCACAAAAGATTTACTGAGAGGGGGGGTGAATCAGTAAATCAACACAAACTTTCAATTCTTAATCTTTTCAAAACTTATTACAATCAACTTTTTCATATGACCCAATTTACACAAGTTGATCCAACTTTATTGAAATAATTTTTTTAAGGGAGTAGGCACCAACCTGCTCAATTTACAAGAGGGATGATTTAGTAGAATACAATCTACAAGGAACACCCTAACCCTTTACAATTTTAGTAGGCACCTACCTACAAGGAGCACCAACCCCTAACGCAAGGCACCACACCTTGACTTGATGGATGAATCAAATGAAGCCAATCAGATCTGCACTCTGCCAATCCTCTAATCTGCCTTTGTGATGTAAATTCTCACACTCAGCCCACACAAGAAGATAGGCTTCTGAATTAGACTTCTTGAACTTGACAACCACACAAACAACCTTGAATGGGATGTCAAATATATATGTTGCTCAAAGGTCGCATGCTTCCAATGAAAGAACACATCTATTCTTTATTTTGAAAATCTGCCTCTTCAAAAGTTAATTCGAATTTGTTTATCATTGTCTTTACAACTTTTATTTTATTTTCTATTGATTACTTTAGCATTGTTTATTGTATGTGTAAGAGAATAAAACATATTTCTTTACCGAATAGGTCACACCTTTTCAAGCAACACGCAATAGAACAGATCACGTCCTTTGAGCGAATGAATGCATCCTTTAATTTGCAAATCGATGTTTAGTTAAATCTGAAGGCTAACAAAAGGACGTATTTCTTCATTCGTCATTTTCTTTAGCCACACCAACTCTCTTTAATGAAGGCGTGTCTCTTAACCGTCGTATTTCCTCTTTAATAAAGGTGTGTTTGTTGGTTAACAACAGATGTATTGTAGCATCCTTATTAACAAAACAGATTTGTTATCTTAATACAGCCGCACTTGTTATTACCAATCTTTTTCTTAATCGTGCTTGTCAAAGTAAAGATGGTCTTAATCGTACTTCTAAGGATTCCAATCTGTGATATTCAATTTCGATCTGTAGCCATTTACTTCATACAGATTTCAATCTGTAGATAATATAACATTCAGTGTCAATCTGGACTAGTTCATTCTCTGATTAATTGCGAGTTGGAATTTTATTTATTTTCAATAATCTGATCTTCAATTTCGACCTGGACTTTTATTTATATTGATTAGATTTTGCTCCACAATGATTTTATTGATCTTCAATCATTAGATCACTTGATCACAAGATTTATGGTGTTTGAAGATGTTGCTCCATTATGCTCAACAATGAATTATTCACCTTCATCAATCTGATTTATCCATCTTTTAATAGTCTGATTAAGCCAACACAGATATATTCTTTGTTGTGACATACGATGATCTGTAGCTATCGCCTCATATTCCGATCTGTATGCAATTTAACACTAATTTCGATATAATCTTTCATCAAGCTTACCAGCCTTATATATCTTTAATGGTCTGATTGTCTTGACATCAATGACAATACGTCTAACACATACTTCAAGGAATCCCTGCAAAACCTTAAGCTCATGAGAGATCTTATCAACTTCTTCTTCTTTCCTTCTCAAAGCATTTGAATATATTTCAACAAGGTTGAGAAGGTGGTCATGATCTGAAAGAAGGTGTAAGTAATTTGACTTCATTGCTCCCATTCCTTCTTTGATTACCTGTACGCTATCATGAGAAAACTCTGCTTCAACTCCCTTTTGTCTTCTCTCCAGTTGAACCATCCAAAGATGATTTTCAATCATCTTGAGCATTTTATCATGATGAGACAACATTGCCACAATCTCATCCTCACTCACCTTCAACTGGTTCTCCAAATTGTGAGGACTATTGGGTGTATGAATAACTTCTGCTTCACATGAGGAAGCATCTGATTGTTCCTGAAATGCTTGAGTCACACAACTATCTTCTTCTGCAAAGTCCTGCATGCATGTATTCTGATTTTGAATTGGGCGGTGCTAATTCCATCTGTAGAAACATCATCAATGCCCTGATTAGATGTCATAACACAAAAGGGCTCAGTTTGTTCTTTGGACTCATCATCCTACTCAGTTGATTCACTGGATGATGACCTACATTCCTCCTATAGAGAGAGTGGAACCTGTAAACCAAATGAAATTAATTCTTCAAAGGAACCTGTCTTCTCCTCACACAGCTTATCGATAGCAATCTTTAAATCACCTACATAGAAACTTGTGAACATTTCACTTGTAGATGCAGTAAGTAGCTCTTCTTCCCTAAATGCCATTATATCATTCTGCTGGGAGGAAACTGTATAAGACTCATCATTCTTATTGTTTGACCATACCTCCTTAGTAGCTGATTTAGGGAACTCAAAATTAGTAGATTGTTCGTTCGCAACATCAATTTGAAGATCCATGTATCCTTCTTCATTAATAGAGGTGCTAGTTCCATCCTGAACCTTAGTAGCCCATATCCATCTAGTTCCATTTAGGACACCTGTAATTCTTTTCCAACCTCTTCTTTTGTGATTGACTTTTCTTCATCAAGTTTCTTCAGCCATTTTTCTTTGCATTGGTGGTTAGGCTCCTAAATTACTTTGCAACCCAAAGAACCCAATTCCTCATCAGTCAATTGATTTTTGCTCTTCTTAGGTTCACTTGTAGGCTGGTCAATAATTGCTGACTTATCACACTCTAAACCAAACTCATGATAGAGACTTTTGGATACTTCACTTGTAGATATACCAAGTCTCTCCTTGCTTTGTGATGTAGATGGTCTTGAAATGGAATCTTCATGCTGAGCTAATCTTTGTTGTGAAAGCATAAGTTCTTGCTGAGGATTATTCAACATGCTCTCAATACTTTGTTGCTCACATTTCTTTGATTCTTTTTTTTGCTGGCTATAATCCATTGGGTACTCCATACAGTAGACGAAGGAAAGATCATTTCTAATTTCTTGTGGAAGTGCAAGGTACCCTTCAGAAGCAACCATTACATCATCTTTGGAACCCATGATCCACAACTGCATCAAACAAACTAACTTTCGAGGATGGCACGATCAAAGCTCTGATACCACTGTAAAGTCCCTTGTCAAATTTGTCCTAAATTTTTCAATTTCTGTTGTTTGACATTTCGTCAAACACTTGGCGTGCATACTCCTTTCAGCAAATGTAAAGCTTATTTTTGACTTTTCTCAATGCTTTGAATTTATCGTGATATCTTGTATGTTGACAAAGAACATGTATGAATAATATGTCAACTTTTAATTGATTTATCAACTACTAATGCATGCAAGTGACTGAAATGAAAATGCAATTCTTACACAGCTGTACTGATATGATTCTAACAACAGCAAATAAATTGATTTCTAAACATGAAACTTCACACTACAAGACTCCAAATTGTCCTTCACTTTATTTCAGTTCAATGGATAATGACTATACTTTGACATTACATCAAACAGTTGGCATGCAACCCCAACACTTTACTATATGATTGACTGTAAATTGAGTGCATGAAACTTAGACTATTACAATAACTTGCTAATGACCATTCAAAATGCTGATTTCTTTCGTTTACATCATGAGGCGATTACAAAGACATGAAGACAGACCAACAATTTTATGATTATATATCAGAATGTTTGACTCAGCTACTACAAACCAAATCAATGACAGCAATAGACTTATTTATAAATGGAGACCAAAAGATATTGGAATGCCTTTACAAGACACCCCAATGCATACAAATAGGATACCAATGACAAAACTGAAAATCGATCCAACCTGGAATGACGCCAAACAAAGAAATAACCTTCACTAGTGGCTGCGACTGGAATAATCATGAAGCCACGACCTTGCAGTAGAATCACGACCTTGGTTGGAAACAAAGCATCATTGCACTATGATGTCTTCCTTTAGCATGAAGTTGCTTCCTTCTAGGAGCTTCAAATCTACACAAAAACCTCCACAATCCATCTGCTTCAGTTGCTAAATGCAAGAGAATGGTGCGCCTGGAGTTTCAGGAAAAACCATGTCCTTCACAATATTATAATCAGCTTCCAATGAAGAAAATCGTTGTAGCCACTTGCTGAATATGAACCTCTATTTTTTACTCAATTCCTTCTTCAAACAAAGTCAAAATCTTATTCTCAAATTTAGTCTTCACAAAGGCCATTAAATTTGCCAATGAAGCTTCTGTAGGAAATCCGAAATGATCTCCCCCACAACCTCCAGCTAGGGTTGATGTTTCACAACCAAACCTAGTATCCTAGAGTCTTCAAACCCTTGGACCTAAAAAGCCTTCAAGCTCACCCAAAATGCAATGAGAAGCAAAATCCAAGTATACTCAAATGGCTAGCTCACAACTCCTTATAAAGAACTTTTTGATCTTCTAGAAAGATCCTCCAAGAAGCTTCTAGAATATTATAATATTTCCAAAAGTGACATTATAATATTTTATTTTCACTAAGTCACTTTTAAAATATCAATTAAGTGACTTTATAATTTATTCTTTTATTTTAGTCATTTTAATTAAATTAATTAAAAATAAAGTTACCTTTATGATTTAATTTATTTAGATAACTTTATAAATAATTAATTTAATATTATTCCCACTTTATTTTAATTAAAATAATCAATTAAGTCATCCTTTTGAAATAATATTAATTTTTGGACAACTTAATCAATTAAATTAATTAAGTCACTTTACCACAAATTTTGGGGACATTACATAATATAAGGTGTTTTTGTAGGTTTGATACACTTTGATAGTTTTCACACTGTCAAATCAGGTTTGATGCACATTGGTAACATGTAAACTCTTCTATATGTTGGTACAAAACTCTAAAATAAAGGAAACAAACCCCAAACTGAAACAACCACTGATAAGGCATTCTAGACAACTACTAAACACACTGAAATATATTTCATATCAGTCTGGTAAACATTTTCAAACATGTACAGGTTTGAAACAGAGTCCAAAGCAGCTGGTACAATAGGTGCAACAGGTACAATATCATCAATATCTCATGAAAATCACCAAAAACTTCCTGAATATGCATCATAAACCTTTGCACATCAAAACATGTCAAAGCACATCAAAAATTGCCATTGAAATAGCAGCTAGAAATCAAACTCAACTTTGTAGCGTAGTTGTGACTTCAAGATGAAATCACCAAATCCAGCTAGGAGGGTTATCGTCTCCAAATCTAGTATTTTAAGAGGGTTTTTGTCCTCAAGAAATATGAAGAACTCTTTTCTTGCTTAGAGCACAAGAGAAAATAAAAATAACACAACATCCCTTCTTCTCAAAACTGAACCTCCTATTTAGAGTTATTTTAGGAAAAACCATTTTTTTTTCTTTTTCGCAGCTTTTTCAGAAAGTGTTTTTTCTTTTTTGTTGTTTTTTTGAAAAAACACTTTTGTTATTTTTTTTCTTTTTGTCACTTTATATATATATATATATTGGATTTTTCATTTCTTTTTCCGAAAAAGCATTTTTTTGCTTCATATTCCACTTTAATCTATAAAAAACATTTTTAAGTGTGCAAAAAGGTCACTTTTTTCTCCCTTGAGCCTAAAAACCTCCGTTTTAGCACAAGTTAAAGTCACTTTTTTAATAATTAAAATAAGTTGTCAATATAAAAATATTAAAAAGTAACTTTGACAACTTAACTTCATTATTTAATTTACTTATTCATTTTTTGGTGCCAATTAGCTTACAGAAAAATATGAAAAATAAGCTAATGTTTAAATATCTACTTACGTGTGAGAAGGGGACATTACATAAAAAATCATTTGTTTGTATGTGGGCACCAAGGTAGATCGAATCCATTTTGGTCTTCACTTATTTCCATTGGTTTCTGTACCACCAACGGTAGGAGTCATTCTATGAAAAGTGAACTTCATTTGCAACGATACCCTGAAATATAAGGGATTGGAGCTTAGTAAAGATTTAATATTTGATTCCAACTTGCTTTGCTAATTGTTGGGTAATCGTTATTAAACCTTCTGTACCAATGGGCTGCCATATCATTGTTCTTATCAACCCTCAATCATACCATTCAGAGTTATTTCAAAAAACTGGTTTGGAGGTGTTACATACGGGAGTGTTGTTGCATTCATCATTTGGTATTCCTAACTTATTTCAGATTTTGTCTCTTTATATCAGACCTTAAATAAACTGTTTAGTTGATTATTATGCATAGAAATTCTCTAAAATTAAAAATTATATACATTTTCCAGCTATAACATTCTCATATTTTGCATGTAATTTTCTGTGCAGTTCTCTGCTAGAAAAGATATAAGATTCGTAGTTGATTTTAGTATTTGTACGTTTGGAAGGTTTTGCTGCCAAGACATTAGTGAACCAATTTCATTTCTAGCAATATTAATTTTGATGTTAATTTGTGCAATTTTCTACTAGATTTAGAGTTTGTAATTGTTTTGAAAGGCCTACCACCAAAACTAGTTTCAATCATTTTTAGTTATAACTTGTAATTAATTTGGAAGGTTTTCTGCCACAATAAACATATCTTTGCTTCTAAAGTTTGTAACAGTTTGCAATATTGAGCTGTGTGGCTTGCCATTAACAAACATATTTATATAATATTATTCCAATCCTCCACCTTGTCCTCATTGGGATCTTGATGATCAAAAGGTGCTAAGATTTCATGCTTTTGTTTATTGTGAAGTTGTAAAATCAAGAGAATTTAGTTTGGCACATTACACCAAATTCAAAAACCAAGTGTATGTAATTATAATCACTATCTCATGCAATCAATCATGTAGTTCCTAGATAACCTCTAGCTACTAATGAATTCTTATTACAATGCTGAATGCAATCATGAGAGTATAGTATACTAATAATTGATTCTATAGAATGTGGGTTATCTATTCACAACACTACTATTTCTTGCTTGACTCAACAAAATGATCATAAAATAATTGTAAAAATATAATATACAATTTAGAGCACAGTTTTTCCAATAAACATAACATTTCCCAAACTCCCGGCATATCCTACCCTTGAGTGAGAACCTAATAGTATTAAATACATTTTTTTGTTATACCAAGAAGGTAAGTACATTCAATGTGTCTATATAATGAGACTTTCAATAGATAATGGCAAATCATCTTTTCATTTTCCTCTTCTTTTGCTTCGGTTTCTTTGGTACATAAATGTAAAGCGATCTCATAACATCAGATCCTTGCAACTCAAATGTCGTATCTTTGTTTTATTTTGTGGAGGTCATCTCAATACCCTCTTCTTTTGCTTTATCTTGACTTGTAATAACTTTTTAAGTTGCTTACAACGTATACCTTTAGTAATATAAATTAAATGTCCTATTATATTCCATCCTTCTATATTTTATGATTGCCTATTTATGTTATCTGCTTATGAATACCAAATTAAATTGTCAAGAAATTTGTCTTGTACTATGGCCAAATATATTTTATCCCATTTAGTAAAGGACAATTGTATTTTTTAGCACAATGCTTTAAACTTATGTTAATTCCAATCTCAAAGCATCTCTAATCAACATATAATGAGTTTTGCCATCTCTCTCTAAACCAATTCTTTATCTTCAATTTTTCAGCTTTTTCCCGTGCTAGTATCATACAATGTTTCCTGCCCAACTCAAGGTGCATAGACTATGTCCATTTTGCCCATGTTTTTCCCAATGTGGATAATTCTCAATTTGTTTTGAACATTTTCTCAAATGCCACCATAACTTGGTTTTCTAATCAACTCAAAGATTTTAGCCAGTGAACTGTTTGTATTGTTTCTTATTTGATATTGCTTGTTTAGGTTTTACTTTTCTGATATTGGTTTACATTTTTAATGGCCTCTTCTATTTTTTACCCATCCTTTCTTGTAATTTATGTGTTCAACTAAGCTTCTGAAATATTCCGAGCCAATTTTTTTCGTTTTTCAAATTACAAATTACAAACCAATGCACCCGTTAAGGTTAGCAGCTAAACCAAAACGTTGCTGAAACAACTCTAACCAGAATGTACACCAGGATCCCGATGTGGGAAAGGTGTGAGCATTGGTCAGAGGATCTTAATCAAAATGCTTATGCAAGAACTCTAACCAAGAATGGCGCCGATGATGGCGAGCATATGGTCAAAGGGTCTTCTACACTAAGTACTGAAAGGGAACTCGACACCAAGTATGTGCTACTCAATCCAGTGTGGAGTCGAGGCGACCATATGGCGGAGTATTACAAATAACAATGCTTGAAAGAAATAACTGAATTGCTGAAAGGACTCAACACCCAGAATGTGCTTTCTAACCCAGAGTGGGAAAGTAGCTACCATAGGGCGGAGATGTAACTATTACAAACAATTACTGAAGGTAAGAATGAGTATTACAAATCATGATAAAGCAATATTAAAGAACTGGTCAGTACTACTGCCAACTTACAATAGATATTATTGCCTGCAATATCAAGATATTAGATGCTCTTTCAAATGGTGCACTCCACAAGAAATCTGCTGCAGAGCCTTTAAGGAAACCTCAACACCAACCCAATAAGGAAGATGCAGATTTCTCAAGACTGTTATGACAGATCTGCACTTCTCAACATATAACCAGCAACATAGAAATTCATTGAATAGCTCATAACTCACTCCTCTCTTACCCAAATGACCTAAACTCAGATGCAAAACACAACTAGTATGAAGGCGCCTAGGATGAATGCAAGAAACAAACTTAAAATGTCAACATTTATTTTTGCACGGATTCCAAGATGATACAAAACTGTACGGCCCAGCAAGAGGGGCGATTTTCTTTTAAAAATCACAGCCTTCACATTAAATTCTGTAACTTTGGAAATAGGTTCGCCCCTTACAAACAGATAGAATAAGACAATACCTAGAAGCAATATTTTTGTATTTTTTGAATTACGAACAAAAACACAATCTGCTGTAGCTAAAAATGCAATAACTGGAAACCCTCTAATATGCAAAACTGAACTAACAAAGCACAAGCTGAATACAATGCTCAAAACCAAATGCAAACTCACAAATTACGTTATCTCATCACTAGTCGCTGTGTTGCAAGCAAGAAGCAATGCCCGAGCTAGGAGGCCTTCATTCCCCGAAGCAATTCCAGAGCCAAACCGGCAGCATAACAATACTATAGACAAAAGATCCTGAATTGAGGATCAAAGTCTCCCTTTTATAATTTCCTGTTGACTTCTCGAAACCCTAAACTTCTCTTCCAAGTCAAAACCCTAATCCTTTCAAAAGATGGCATCCCTCTTCTTCAAAGCTCAATATTGACCTTTAAATAAATTCAACACCTTAATAAATGCGTCCAACTTTAAGGCTTGATTTGACCTTGGTAAATTATAAAATAATCTTTAATGAAGGCGC
>VDFB02263226.1:0-40924 GCA_007258455.2 Sequoia sempervirens | reverse complement strand
TGTGATGAAAAGTGAGATTCATAAGGCCTTCATGAAGAATGGCCTTCCTAGGGTTCTTCCTATGATCCTTGATACTAGTTTCCATAGAAAGGAGGTAAAAACCAAACCAAACCTAAGAGTTATGGCAAAAGTGATTTAATAACGTGAAGTGATAGCCATAGATAACATAATACCTACCCTCCAGAGTGAAAAAATTCATAATAGCTAGGGAAATGTCCCTCCAAAGTAGCTTAATAGATTTACGGGCATACCTACCGCTTCCAATAAACTTAATCTTCTGCTTCTTCGAACCTTTAAAGAAATTGACTAAGGTCATCTTGGTCACAACCCTCTCTCCGTAAAATTTTCTGCCCTTGGAAGCAAGACCAGTAACCTCAGTGATGAAGTCATCATTGATGTTGAATTCCATGCCTTGGTAGCACAAAAGCCTCCATCACCTTAGGGTTAGGACCATGGAGCTTCAACAAATAGAGGCAGACTCCACCCTTCTCCAAATGGTCCCAAATAGGTTTATTACTACTAAAATCTTCAAAAGAGATTGACTCCACTCTACAACGGGCACCTCCCATGGCGGCATGCAACAAACTACACTCAACCTACTCTTTGATCTTTTGCACAGACAAGATTAGGCAAACAAACCACAAGGAAAAGAAAAAAATACCCACAAAATGTGTGAGGCCACCAAACCAAGTACTGCAATACCTTAGCTCGCATCCCATAATCTCACAAACATCTAAAAAGAAATAATTATCATAGCATGCACTGAATTTAATGTACAAAAACTAGCCAAGGAAGAAATAAAATAACCTTTCTTCCTTCTTAACTACTTCCTTAACATGACTACTATTCATGTAATTAGATATGTTCTGAAGATTAAGTGGCAAGGAATCATTAGTATTCCAATTAATATGAGCCATCACTACTAAATTAGCTAACCCATCAGCCAACGAATTAGCCTCCTTTAAAAAATGAGTAAGTCTCATGTCATCAAAAGCATTAATGATAGAAATAACATCATTAATCAGATGGGCTATAAACCATGAGAGTGGATTACTCTTTAGAAGATACTTTAATGTTAAATGAATCCCCTTCTATCCAAAGTTTAGAAACCCACGCTTCTTTAGCCAATAATAGGCCATGATAGGCAGTTGTTGCCTCTACAAAGTGGTTTGGATAGATTCCCAAAAGGAGCGCCACCACAGAGACAAACCTACCATTCTCATCATGTAACACTCCCCCACAACCAGCAGGTCCTAGATTCCCCCTTAGTAGCACCATCAAAGTTAACTTTGAGCCATCCCCAAGAGGGAGCTTTCCAATGAACCCCCTCCCTAGAGGCTTTAATCTTCTTCACTGGAATAGAAAGATCACAAGAGAGACTCCACCGGTTCCCCACTAACAAATCAAAATTGGAGACAACAACCTTAGGACCCAAAGAAGAAAGCACCAAGAATTCAAAGAGAAAATTTTCCCTTATGGCTTCACAAATTTTGAAAGCCAACCTAGAAGGGGAAAGCTCTAGCTAACGAAAAACACAGTTATTATGTTCCTTCCACACTCCCCAAGCCAAATGTAGCAAAATGAGAGACCAAAGCATCTAGAGACCAGATTTTGAGTTAGAAGCCACCCATTGAAACCAAATTTTTGAGATAAAATTAGGAAACACCCAAGAAATATCCCACTGCTGAAAAATATGAGCCCACACATCCCAAGTGAAACTGCAACTAGCCAAAAGATGATAATAGTCCTCAGAATATTCTTTACATAAGAAAAACCTATTCAGAAAAGACATTCCCCTTCTCGAGAGATTATTGAGAGTCAACATATTATCTTGACAAAGAATCCATAAGAATATATTAATTTTAGGTAAAAGCTTCACATTCCACAGTCGATCCCAAAAGGGAGGGGGACCAACCAACTGAGTTTGAAAAGAGAAGGCCAAAGAAACTGAGAACTTACCATTAGGAGAAAACCTCCACACGACTGAGTCATTAGGGGAATCATTCGAAATGTGAATTAGAGAGAGGAACATAAAAAAGAGGTTCCAAATCAAGTCTAATCCATTTACCTTGGAGAATATAATCAGACACAAAAGCTCCCTATTCCCTAATACAAGATTCTTTGAAAGGGGCCACCCAAGGTTCATCCTTCAAGGGACCATGACCAATCCACCAATCATCCCAAAACAAGATCCTCCTACCATTCCCAAACACCCATCACAGACTAGAAACAACAATGGAGCAAGCTTTAAGAATGAAATTCCAAAAGGCCTTTCCATGAGATGTAACAAAATTCTCCCTCAATAGATCTCTATACTTATCCAACCCCCTCAAATACTTCGAAGAGTAAATAGCAATCCATTTGTTATCACTCACAAGAAAATTCCACAATTTTTTCACCATAAGGGAAGAATTAAAGTCTTTTAGCTTATGCAGGTCTAAACCACCTTGGAATTTCGACCTGCAAACCTCCTCCCAAGACAACAAATATATCCTTTTCTTCTCATCCACACAAGACCACAAAAACCTTTTTCTAAATACCCTCAATCTTTTCCCAAAACCTTTTGGGAATCTAGAACAAGCTTAAAGCATAAACTGGAAGATTTTGCAGAGTTGACTTGATTAATTGAATTTTACCAGCTTGGCTGAGAAGGGCACCCTTCCAACCAACACGTTTCAAATGAAACTTATCAATGATGTCGTTCCAAAAGGTATCTAGAATTGAGGGAAGCTCCCCAATGCCACATTCCAAAATACTAGCAATCCTCAACTGATGTTGTTTTGGAGTATTAAGAAAGAAAATAGTGCTCTTAGGAAAACTCACCTTCTGACCAGAAGTCGCCTCATATTACTAAAGAATAAGATGGATAGATTTAGCCACAACAATCAAAGCCTCAACAAGAATAACGATGTCATCAACAAATTGTTGATGTGACCAACAAAGCTAACATGAAGAAGGATAAAGGCCTTTGAAGGCCCCATTAGAAATTGCATGAAGAAGAAATCTTCCCAAAGACCCCACCATAATGATAAAAAGAAAAGGGGAGATAGGATCCCCTTGCCATAACCCATGAGTTCTTCTGAAAAAGGTAGAAGGCGACCCATTCACCAACATCGAGAATGATGATGAAGAAATTAATTTCCCAACCAGTTGCAAAACCCGGTCCATGAAGAAAAACACCTTTAGGATATTGCAAAGGAATTTCCAGTTCACGTGATCATAGGCTTTCACCAAATCCAGCTTCAAAATAGGTGTAGGTTTCTTGTTAACCTTGAAAGAGTGAATATTCTCATGCACCGTGAGCACCGAATCCAAAATCTACCTACCTGAAACAAAACCATTTTGTTGAGGTGAAATAATCCTAGGAAGAACACTTTGCAGCCTAAAACCAATAACTTTAGAAAAAATCTTATAGATAGAGTTACATAAACTAATGGGCCTGAAATCACCAAAATTGTCAACCCCAGGCTTTTTAGGAATTAACACAATAAACGTCGAATTCGATTCCTTAAGAATTTTCCTACTACTGAAGAACTCTTTAGTGGCATTGATAACATCCTTGGCAATAATATCCCAATAAGACTGGAATAATAACATCGGAAAACCATCCAGCCCAAGAGATTTATTTCTTTCAAAAGAGAACACACTTTTTAATTTCCCCATCAGATGAAATACCAGACAATCCCTTGTTCTCCTCCTTCCACACCAAATTAGGAATTACATTAAGAAAACCCTACTGGATATTAGGATCAAGAGGACAATCCTTCGAAAGAAGATCCTCAAAGAATGACCGAGCTACAGATCTAATATCATCATCCTCTTCGAGAGAGATATTATTCACAACAATTTTAAATATCCTATTAGAGGATCTATGCTTCAAAATCGTAAGATGGAAGAAACGAGTGTTTTTATCCCCACTCCGAAGCTAGATAGTTCTAGATCTATGCTTCCAGAACTCCTCCTCCTTAGCCACAATGTTATGCAAAATAGATAGAAGGCAACTTTCCTCTTGAAGAAGCAACAAATCATTCCCAGAGGCCTACATTCCCTGTTGCAAGGTGTCTAGTTTAGCTTTAAGCTTTGGTTTCTCCTTAAAGATATTTCCAAAAGAGGATTTGTTCCACTAGATCAAGTTCTACTTAATAGAAGTAAACTTGTTAGAAACTTTATACATGGTTGTGTCGTCAACATTAATATTCCACCACTCAAAAAAATTTGGAATGTAACTCCAGGTGGCTAGTCCAACTTTTTTCAAATCTAAACAAAAAGGACATTTTATGACCCATAAGCTCAACATTCAAGGATATGGGAAAATGATTCGAGCTGAGCCTAGTTAGGGCAGAGAGAGAACAAACAAAAAATTGTAACCAATCAGGAGAGATTAAGGCCCGATCCAACTTAACTTGAATGCGAGCATCCCTAACATGCCTATTGGACCAAGTATAGGATGCATGATCCAAATCCAAATCTAACAACAAATTATCATTAATGAAGTTCATAAGATCAAAGTGGCTATCATCCCCAACCTGGGAGCCCCCAAACTTATCAGAATCATTAAGCGGGGTATTAAAATCCCCCATCACCAACCAATTTTGAAAAGAGAATTGAGATTTAAAGTTATTTAGACTCCCCTAAAAATGCTTTCGAGTGCATTTTGAATTAGGAGCATATATATTAGAAATCGCTCAGGAGAACTTATCCCTAGGACAAGAAAAGGAAGTAGCCACATGATTATAAAAAAAAGACAAAGCAGAGCCCGAAACAACCTTAGGATTCCAAAAAGTAGCCACCCCACCAGAGACACCATCAAAATCAAATGCCTAACAACCACAATCCTTAAAAAATCTATTCTTAATTTTTTCAACATTGTCAATACCCATCTTAGTCTCCTAAATCAAAATGATATCAGGATGGTGATCTCTCACAAGATTTGCAAGAAGATCCTATTTATGAGTATTATTTAATTCTCAAATGTTCCACAAAAGGATCTTCATAGAAGATTCTGCAAGGGGCTCCTAAGGCCCATCTCAAGTAAATTAGCCTATGCTCCATCAACAATATCACATTTACTCTCCCTCTCTTGGATTTTTTGCAAAGAAGGCCTTCCTCTACCCCTCAGCTCCGAAACACAATCCAACTTCAACTGGTTCCTCATAGCCATTCCCACCATTGAAGGAGTATTTTTCTTATTATTACGAGATTTAGAAGCAGAGAAAACAGGAACCCCAGTCTCCTCCCCTTGAGAATCACAAGAGTTACAAACATTGACAAAAGAGGTGAGCACCAACTTCTTCGACACAACAGTCTCCACCAATGATTCCCCCAAAGACATAGCCTCTGAGACCACAACTGGTTCCTCCACCAGGGAACCCGACAAATCCTCCTTGGATGCTAAAAACAAATCATCTAAGAGCATCTTCAGAGGAGTAACCTTCTCTGAATCAACAACAATAAGAGCCAAATACTTACCACTAGCCTCCTCTGTCAGTTCCAAAACAAGCTCCTTATTAAGTGAGGCCTTCACCTCACCCTCCTTGGATACAAATTTCTCAATGAGGCTGATTCCAATAGATTCCACAGAAGATCCAAGAGCACTCTTAATAAGAGCCTCACAAATAACACTAGCTTCCACTTCGGCAACCAAAACTGACACACCCAAAGGCTAACCGTCATTCACAACATCCACCAAGGGTTCAATTGAACTCAACACTTCCCCTGAATCAAGGTGTTTCCCAATCTCCTTCCACACTTTGGCAAGCATAAATGTTGGCATAGGAGTTGTTTCCTTCTGGGAAGGGGCCAAAACCTTTTGGGAGGGAACCTTAGGCTTCAAAGGACACTTCTTTGCTCAATGACCCACCTTCTTGCAATGAAAATAGGAAAAAGGGATAGACTCAAACTCAATCACTTGCTCCCATACTCCCAACTTAGAATTAATCTTCATCAAAGATGGAAGATCCATAGCTTGATCCAAAATAACACACAATCGAGGATAGACAAGCCAGTGCTATGAAGTAATCATATTATCAATAGATAACAAGCATCCAAGGGTAGATGCAATACCTTTGAAGACTTTCTCATCCCAAAATTCAAGCGAAAGCCCTGGCAAGTGAACCCAGACAAGAGCCAAATCAAAAGAACAAGAACTCAAAGAGAAGCCTACCTCCCATTTCTTCAACACCAAAGTAGATTGACCAATGAGCCAAGGCCCCCCTACCAAGACCTTCAACATATCTTCTTCACAAGAGAATGAAAATGAGAAGAAGCCCTTTGCAAGGGCCTCTACCTCAACCTGACCTTTCAGGTGTCACCGATTCTTATACAAGTTGTGAACCAAGTCAATATTGGGACGGAGCCCAAAAAAAATACCAACCAGTGATTGCTCCATTGACAGAATACCATTATCAATAATACAATCCAACATAGAGACAAAATATTCACTAGCAGACAAATCTGCAAATAAGTCTACTAGAGGTGAGGAACTCTTCTCCTTAAGCTTCACACCAAACAACTTTGACCAAGTATTTTCCTCCAATGAAGCAACAACTTTTTGAAAGGCTCTAGAGTCCATAGAAGCTTTAGGAGCTACATAAAGAGACCCCACCTTGACCAAAGAAGTACCATCAGGACCTAGACCGCTAGAGAGAGGAAGAACTTTTGAGTTATCCAATGGAGAGGACCCACAAGTTATCCCATCCAAAAGATAATTGTTTGACACCCTCCCAATGTCAACTCGACCTCCACCATTAACGCCAACCCCGGGAGCAAGGCTTCTTGCCTTCAAAAAAATTGAAATAACCTTACCCAAAGCACCATCTACATTCACAACATCAGCTCAACCCAACGATAGCTCCATGGACCAAAAGTGATCCAGATACTTACCTCAACTATTGCATTGGTCACATCTATCAAGCGAATTTGTTTAGCTAATAGTGCATTTAAATGGGAAATTAATGAAATTTTTTGGGGTCTTCGAATGGGTTATAGGTTTATGAGTGATCATTTTATCAATTACCTTGTGCATTTCAAAGGTTTTTAAGCTCTAAAACTACTCATAATCTTGTGAAGAAACACTCGTGTGTGCTTCTTTTCACCATTATTGCTACTCAAATTTGTTCATTATTTTATTGTCAGTGCTCGTGTGTTCATGCTATGTGTGAATGGTGTGGTACTTGCCTATTTTTTCCCTTCTCCCCACACTCTTTTTCAAGGTTGGATTGTGATCTCTCTTGGGTTTTCATTGGTTTCTTTGTTTTTTCTTAGTTTGTGCATGTGTGGTGTTAGAATGGTGAAATTCTGAATAATTTCACAAGTTTTTCATACCCTTGAGTTTCCAAACGAGTTTTCATCATAAGCACAAGGTCCTCTCTTCATAAAATTTTTCCCATATCTAGCCATGAGATCCCATGGGTCCATCTAGGTCTGAATATTCCATATTATATTTCCTATCGGCATGAAGAAATCAAGGTCTCCCTGATCCATATTTCATTTTCTGCTAATATACATTTGTTGCAGATTATTGGCAAGACCTCAGGAATGTCACACCGATTGGAATTCATCTACAGGTGTCTTTCAGCAGGACACTAGTCATTATCTCGGTGATAGAGGAAGTTTCATATCGGTAAGAATGATTTCACCAGGGTGAGGTCTCACCGAATGGGTTGTGTCTCACCGACCAGTGCATGAGAAAGAACACATCAGCAGGAGATTCATCGTCGGAGTGAAGTCATAGCAAATTCTTTGTGTCTCATTGACTAGCGTGGAACGACCAAGCACTTCGGCCAAACAAAGGGTATTCAGAATGAGGTCTCGGCAAGTACCTCCGGTCTTGTTGACATGCGCAGGGGAATCTTATCAAAGGTTGTCAGGGTAAGGTTATACAGTCTTGCCGACCCATTTTGTCATGCCGACATTTTGTTGTATCGGTGTGAGAATGATAATATCACAGCGACCCATATGTCACACTGATGAGGATATGCATATCGGTAAGACTAAAGTGCATCAGAGTAAAGTCTTACCGATGGTGTTTGGTCTTGCCGACACAACAGAGGGATTATATCAAAGAACTATTGGGAGGAAGTCATGTAGTCCTGCTGACCTATAACTCACACCAATAGAATACTTTGGGGAGAGTCTCACCGAATAGAGTAATCTGGAGGAATGGGTTCGGCGAGACATTTGGCATCGATATGAGTCTTTTCAAAGATTCATAGTCTTGCTGATGAAATTTATTTCATCGGTAAGATCAATTTTATCGGTGAGAAACTTGAGGGTCACGCCAAGATATGGTTTCATCGGCGAAAAGGTGGTTACGTTTCAGCGACCAAAAAAATACCACGGGGTGCATCTCAGTAAGACACAGGGCGTTCTATGAAACCTCTTCCCAACTCAAAATTTTCTTAGCGATCAGAAAATACACTAAAGAGCACATCTCGGTAAGACGAAGTATCATCTGTGGGATATCTCCCTGACAACAGAGGTCATAGCAAAACACAAAGGATGCAGGATGACTGTCGGTGAGACATTGGCCTTCGGTGTGACTACAGGATGTCTCGGCATGTGTTTGGTGCATGTTAAATGAAACCTGAATACTGTTGGTTGACATGGAATGCGAAGCGATGTGTCTTTTCAGATGCAAATGTATAAATGTTCATTTACGATTGTAAATGAACATATAATGATATAATCAGATTAGACAGTAGGTAGATTAGAAATGGATCCAGTAGAATAAAATTCTCAGAATAGAGACTATGATGTATGATTTCAAAATGGAGATATCAATGAAAATCAGTTGATGTGGCTGCTTATTTCTGGTGTCAATTGTCTGTTGTGCTTATCGAAAGTATTACCAAGTTGTCTCCAAGATTGATGCTTTCTAGTTGTTTAAATTGGTATAACAAGTTTATATTCAATTTTTCAGTGCACATTTGTTGTATCTGTGTGGTTAATTGATTGGTTCTTTCAAGAAAAGACTAAATCATTTTGGTTGATCATAGTAATCAGGGAAATTCATCTGGATTATTAAGAAGAGCTTAGCAATCACAGTCTTGCATGTTTATACAAGTTATAAACAAAACATATGCCAACAATTTAAGTGTTTTCTAGAAAGAGGTTGCCCATTTCTATTTCATTTGACTCTGCATACCCAATAAGGCACTAGTCTCTACATTTCACCATTTAGATTCATTCATTTTCTTTACATCTGTTAACTAAACATATTAGGTTTTAGTTTTAATTTTGTATACAATTTATACCAAATTTAGTTTTATTTGTCCATTTCCATTTTCCATCGTGGACAAATCACTGTAAGAGAGAAGATCAAAAGTCAAGTTTACCCAATTCATATAGGTACACTCGTCTAGGTTAAGCAACACCTAAAGAGTAGAAAGCTTAAACTATTTGGCTTTGTCTGTTACCCTAAAACGTACCAAGAGATTGGCAACCTATTGAGGTATTCTTACCTGTGTTTTTGAGAGCTTACATGTGGTCCATTTGTGTATGTTTTAGGATTGATTTGATGTTTTTTTTTGCCACTCTCTTTTCATTTTTCCATTTTTCCATTTTTTTTTTTGGATTTTTTCATTTTTCCTCATTTTTGTTTCATTTTTACTTTTCTCATGTTGTCAAATCGATGTTTGTCTTGACATGCTAATCGAGGATGTTTATGACATCATCCAATCAGGCATTGGGCCTTGACCTTACTAAGTGTTTTTGCCTTAGCATTTTTTTAAGGAGAACTTTTTCAAGTATGAGGTTTTGGCGGTTCTATTTGTGTTTTACTTATGGTTCCTAAAACTTGATCTCTAAGCCTTAGAGAAGAAGCCTATGTTTTTTGAAATTTTTCTCAAAGGTCACTCATCGGACATATCCTTTTTGATTAACTTCTTATTTAGGTAGAAGTTAACTGACATGCCCGATCCTTGACCCTTGATTCCTTAAGGGAAAAACCTTTATTAGAATGAGTTGAGTATGTTGTTTATTTCAAAGCATGTTTTGATGAGGTCTTAAGTGAAATGTCCAAGGTCTGATCCTAAAGTAAGAGAAATAAATTTGGACATTAGACATCAGGAATAACCCTTTCCAAATATTGAACTCACGAATAAATGTTAACATGCCCGATCCTTGATCCCTGGAAGAATTGAACAACTTTTCCGATATCACTAATCGGGGCTTCCCTCCAAACTTATGAAATTGTTACAAATAAAAGGTAGAAAAAACACCCAAATCCTGACTCTCAATAGTGTTTTAACTTGTTTTTAAGTTTTCATAGTTGGTAGTTCCTCTTAAAGATTACATTGTTATGAGAAAGAGGTAGATGATATTCCCAATTCTCGACTCCTGATATATCACAAGAAAAGATAGGAATTCCTCCAATAAGGATGTTTTAGCCCTTTGGTAAGCTATAAAGGGTAGGATTGAGGCTTGATCCCTAAAAAATCCTATTTTTCCTTAAACACTCTTTGAATAAGTTGTTGCTCCATACCCTAAATTATTTATTATTTCATATAACTTAGTTTAAAGATATGTTGTCTCTTTCAGGGTATCTACTATGGATTATTTTAACACATGGTGTTTATATATGCAAGAGATATGCCACTAAAGGATGATTTGAAATGAAGTACCAATACAAAGGATACCACCCACCATCAAAGATGTTCTCTCCATACAAAAATATTGGTGACATTGACCTTGGTCATGTGGACATTGATGAGTTTAAGAGAAGGATATATGATGAAGAAGATAGAACATGTGCAACCACAATATTGGCCAATTTTGGACTAGTAGAGGCAACAACCTTCCCTGTAACTATGTAATCTCTAGAGTTGGTGCTAACATGTGCTCAATACTATGATCACAAACATAGAAGGATAATGGGATTAGTAGGAGATGTGGTGTTGGATGTTAGTATAGACATGATTGAAAGAGTCTTTAGGATCCTTGTCTCTCCCCAATACGAGGCTATGGATATGAAGAAAGTAGTAGAGTACTTTGAGAACAATGAGGCAAGTAGTCTCAATCTAATCATCAGTTAGATGCTTCTCAACCCTAGAAAGATGACCCTTAAGATGGCCAAGGTCCAACACATGAGTGAATTTTGGGAGGATATCAAGGACTTGATTGTGTTACTGAGTAGAGTGTTTGGGTACCCTCATGCTAGGGATTTCTACCCTTGGACAATTAAGCTTTTCTTGATCAGTAATGATAGGAAATTCAAGAAGATTGATTGGGCCACAATAATCAGTGATAACATACATGAATAATTGAAGATAGTCCTACAAACCACCAAGTTCTATATGACATCATATTTGGTGTACTTATTGGTTGCTCAAGCCACCTTCCTTAGATTAAACAAAGTGGGTTCCTTCCAACTTGGGGAGGTAATAATTTTTTAGCACTATCCTCAGTTGAAGTTGGACCTGATATTTATACCAATTTCTACATTGTCAAGTATAAATTTGTATGTAGTAATCAGAGGGTTCGAGGAATTTTTCTCTAGGAGAATCTCTAATGAAGCCATGATAGAGCTTAAAAGCTGGGGGAAATGGTATATTCACTTCAAAACTTTTACATATGTCAAAGTGGCTGGATTTCACGAATCTCCATATAAGCTACCAAGTTACCCCTCCAACAAATTGATACTACTAGAAATTTGCAGAAAATTTATTGAGATACACAAATTAATAACTAGTAAGCATAAGTCTGGATGTAGCTTCCTCATTAAGGGATGATCCCACATTAGTGGTTTACAATTTTTGGCCAAACTGCACACTGAAATTATTATTTTTAACTAAATCTTCACATTCGGGCACCTATAGTGGCTAAACTATGAGGAATTTGAAGATGATGCAAACTAGAGTCTCATCACATTTTTTCTGTAGATTCTAAAAATATTTTTTTCAAAATTTTTGGAATTAGATTGCACTTCTTTTTCCATCTCCCACGAAAACTAGCTTTTTTCATAAAACAACATTTTAAAAAATGGCGCACACCGTATAACGCATAACTTTTTTTCCATGAAGGATAAAAATCTAATTCTTTCAAATTTAGATTTGTAACTCTCCACTTGGTTATATAGTTTTTTATTGAATATTTTTTCTTTAATCATGTTTTGAAATCAAACCAATTACAATTCGGACATAGTGCGACCGTATAATGCGTAACATTTTTTGTATATATCAAAATTCAACTATTTTTTTTGTTGGATCAAGGACTTCAATATCTGGTGTACTCATATTTTTCAATTTTTTTTTGATAATCTGCTATTTTTTCACATGTATAGAACAAAGACCTTCATTTTTTATGAAAAACCTGTTTAATAAAACTAAAAAAACAAATACATAATGAAACCAAAACATATTAAAATTATATTCGTTGGATAGCTCATTTCAAGGACTACCTAATTGTAGTTTTTTTTCTGAAGAATCCTCCATTTTCATCCTCAAACCAACCTTCGAAGTGTAAAAAAATAGGTTTTTTTTGTGTTTGAGGGAGAGAATCGAGGTTTAGGGGGGTTCGAACGAACCCTTAGGGGTTCGAGCGAACCACCTTGATTACATGTATTTTGATTTCTTTTTGGGCAGCAAAAGCATTGAATGGGTTTGCTCGAACCTTAGTTCGAGCGAACCCATTTTTGGTTTGTGTGAACCTTCAAGTTCGTACAAACCCCCAAAATCAAAAAAAATGCCATGGGGTCATTTTTTCTCAATTTTCCTTTCTCCGTCAAATTTTAAACCACTATCATCGCTTCACCCTAAGATGGGAGTATATTCATGTGCCAACATGTAGAATATAGAGGAATAAGAAACTTTGGTTAGAAGAAAAAGGACCAAAGCAACTATCCAAGAAAGAGTTGATCAGAGAGAGGCCCAACAAACTTACTCTTCCTCCCCTCCACATGAATCCCCTCTACCATCACTTCCTCCTTCTCCAATGTCACCATACGATCCTCTTCCATCTCCTCCTCTATCTCCTCCTCCATACCATCCACCCTCTCCCCCTCTTGATATATTGTCACCTCCTCCACCTCAAGTTCCACCTTCTCCTCCACATGAACTTCCCCCTCTTCCTTCTCAAGAAGATGAACCATTGGTTTGAGAGGAAGAAGCACCCAATAAAAAAAATAACAAAAGAGGTAGTGCTAGAGGAAGGAAAGATTCAAAGAGAAGTTCCTATTGAGGAAACCATAGCTAAAGAACATGTAGAGAAAGAGGTGGAATAGGAAAAATAAGCTCAATAAGAATAGGTCCATGGAGGAGGGGAGATGGGATTTGAAACTGAACAAAGGGACACTAAGCTAGCTGACTAAGAAGGATCCCATAACACAAAAATCATCTCCTCTCCCCCAAGAGAAGTGTCCTCTTGTAAGGAATTAGGTGTTGTACACCTTGCATAATGTTTAATTTATTATTGTGTGTGGTGCACCTAGGGGGACCTAGAAGTATGTGTCATGCCCACATTTTATGTACAGTAAACAACCTAATGATCAACAAAAACTTTACTAATTTTGCAAAAAAGAACTTTTTCTTTTATTTATTTAAAAGACAAAAACAATTCAATTCACCACTTACAATTATAGTCATTGATCATACTAGTTAAAAGATAAAAATGATTCACTACTTTTAGTGCTAGAGTCTACCTACTTTCAAGGGTCGATTTAACATACAGGTCTTACATTCCATCATGTCCAAAAATTCCTCACTCTCAATACCTATATCTGCAAGGTCTACATGACTTGGCACAAACATAAGATCAAAGGTAGTTAGCACATGATTACCAAGACAAGCTATATAAATCAATGGTAGATTACAATTTTGGGAGAAAATAACAAGTCACATACAAGACTCAGAAGAACAGTCCTAGGGGCCTGACCTAATTCCTCGGGGGCTCATCGCTCGATGGCCTTTCCTAAGTATATATTTCGTAGAGGCATCGTAGTTCGCCAACTTGAGTCACTCCAACTCATTGACTCATCCATATAGGGTATTTCCACTTATTTTAAAAGGATGACTCAACCTCAATCGCAATCATAAGACATCTCTAGTATAAGCTAGACTCAATCCTCTACTCAAAAGTTTCGTATGAACCAACAAGAATATATACTATAAAAGTGGGTATGCAACCCTTTCTAGGACCCATTACCCCAGACAGTTTCACAAATGATTGCCACCCACTTAGGTGAAGTTGGGGAACATAGACCTATTAAGGGTATACTAGTGATATATGGGTATATAGATAAACACGCATGCTTACACAAGCACTACGACAAGCTATAGCAAGATGCTAAACATAATTAAGGTGACCCTAATAGGTAGTCACAAGATAGGAAAACTCAATTCCTATATGAAAAGATAGTAATTTAACAACAATTTAAGAATATGGTCTATAAGATGGGTGAAGCCACAATAGTGGTTTACAATTTGATGGAGGAAGGAAAACTCACAAAAAATGAGCCCATGGAAAAAAAAAATTATTTTGGGGGTTCGAACAAACTCGTTGGTTCGAACGAACCAAAAAAGCGTTCAGTCGAACCAAGGTTCAAGCGAACCAAATTAATGCATGCATAGACAAAAAAATTTGAAAACCCCTTTTGGGAAGGGGGTTCGGCCGAACCTGGGTTTGACCAAACCTAGGTTCGATCGAACCCCTAGGGGTTTGACCGAACCCCCTTCATCCTCATTCTCCCCCTCAAGCAGTTTGAAAACCTAAATTTTTACGCTTTGAAACTTAGGTTAAGGATGAAAATGGAGGAGTTTTCACAAACCCAACTAGAATCAGGTAGTCCTCGGAACGAGCTATCTAACGAATATAATTTTAATATGTTTTGGTTTTATTATGTATTTTTTTTTAGTTTTATTAAACATAGGTTTTTCATTGAAAATGAAGGTCTTTGTCTGCACATATGGAAAAATAACAGATTATAAATTTGTTTTTTGAAAAATATGAGTGCACTAGATATTGAAGTCCTTGATCCAACAATAAATAAATAAATTTTGATATATACAAAAAAAAGTTACGCGTTATAGGGTTGCGCTATGTTTGAATTGTAATTGGTATGACTTCGAAACGTGATTAAAAATAAATATTCAATAAAAAACTATCTAACTAAGTGGAAGCACTAGATATTAGAGTTACAAATCCAAATTCAAAAGAATTAGAATTTTATCTTTCATGGAAAAAAAGTTATGCGTTATACAGTGTGCGTCACTTTTTTTAAATGTTGTTTTGTGAAAAAAACCAATTTCCTCACGGTTTAGACGCTATAGGTGCCCGAATGTGAATATTTAGTTAAAAATAATAATTTATGTTTTCAATTTGGCCAAAAATTGTAAACCACTATTGTGGGATCACCCAGATTAGAGGTGTTAATCATTATAAATATAATAATAAAAAAAAAAAGTCAATTTCAAGTGACTAATCACTCCCTTCATTTACTTTTGGGAAATAAGCTAATACTTTTTAACTTGAAAATTGATTATAAAAGAATTAATTACTACTATTTACTATGCAATAAGATAAACTAATGTTAACCATGTTGTAAAAAGTATAACTTTAATAATATTTACCTTATAAATTAATTTGGGAATACATTCTAAACTAACACTTATTATTTGTTGCAAAAATAGTTTAACACTAACATTCTTTTTACTTGATCACAAATTTTATTAAATGATCTTAACATAATTTTTCTTTTGAAGATATATTTAAACCGAGCAACTAAATATTTTCTAACATACCTTTGTAAAATAAATGAATTAAGACAATATTAACTAAGTATAATTAAAACTAATGGCTCTTACCAACTATGCATGATTTTAAAATAAAAATTAACTCTTTTTGAAAAAAAACAACACTAAGTTTGAAAATAACCACTAATAATTTACTTGCAATTATAAGCAAATTTCAAGTCAGTCATCACATGTAAATCTAATTAAGATATTTTATTTTAATCTCTCAATAATTATAAATTTATTAGTCCAGTTTTGTGAAGAAATGTAAGAATAAAGAAAATAAAAGAAGGAATTTTGAAGCTAATAATTTTAAAGGAAATTCTTTATTGAAACCACAAATCCAAAAATTTATGAGGGGAAACAAATAAATAAGTAAACAAAATCAATATATTTGATTTATTGCTTTAAAACTTAGACAAGATTTAAGGTTTCTAATTTAGTAATTTTTTTCAACTTAAAAAAAAACAAATTATAAGAACAAGTTTTTTTAAAAAAAAATCTTGAGTAATTTGGAAACTTCCAATAAAGTTATTTACTAAACTTTTAATCCATTTTAGCAGAATACTATAATTATTTGAGATGAAAAAAGAAACAAATGTCTATTATTATCTATTCAATTCACAATCTCAAATTTATTTAATATCCAAATAAATTGATATAAATAAAGATAAAATAAAAGAAATAACTTTAATATACTGTAATGACTTTTCAACATTAAATAGCTGCACACAAAACTAAATTCCTCAGTATTTAAGATCATATTTGTTGTCTTCATTAATTCTTCCAACTAGGCTGAGGAAGGAAACTAGTGGTTGTTCACACTGACAGCTTTGATTCACTATAGGGGATTTTCCTTATGCATTGAGGAGTAAGCATATCAAATCAATTCCAGATATTTTTCTATGGAGTGAAAACTTTATGCTATACATAGACAAATTCATTCTCTGGCTGTACTCCCAAATGAAGAGAACTCTTCTGGTATACAAATAAACTCACAAGAAGCTTTTTGCACATTTGATAAGACCGGTTATATGGAAATAGTACATTGATTACGTGTCAAGAATTGAATTCCCCTTTTCAGACCATATCCCCAGCATCATAAACAATAGTCGAGCAGGAGAGATGGACTTGGCGGTGGTTATAAGAATCTAATTCCTATTTGTATGCCTCTATAATTTAAATTTTAAGTTTCATTGGTAATTACTATCTATGCACAACTTTACAAGTCACAATTTAAATTTATTATTATTTAATATTCCACTCATTACTTAATTTATCTTATATATATAAGTGCAGCAAAGGAAATAATTATAAACAATCCCCTGTAATTCCTCTTTATTTTTTTACCTTAAAACAATCTTATTGACTTCCAACATTTACAACTTGTCATTATTTACCTCTCTTTTGATCTTCACCTTAATATAATTACTTGTACCCCACTTCAATGAAATTATCCTTTATTTACCTCTTGTTATTTTTTCTCCCTTTTCACAATGAGAATAGTAACAATATTATTTTCTTTGCTAAATTCATTCGAATAATGGTATAAATGTAATGCCTATGCATAAATCTAAATATCTAACCACATTGAGAATTAAACTCGGTTTCAATATTGATAGCAGTTATTTTCTTTTGTCAAAAATTATAAAATATCAATTTTAATGAGATGCTTAACATTATTACCTTTCATGGCAATTTTATAAGAAGTTTTAGTAATTGTATTATCATGTTTTCTAGCCTCACCCTTATCAATAATTCTTATTTCAAATAATAGCGTTCAGTTTCTATCTAATATCATTCTTATCAATATCTTATTATTGTGTTAACAATAAGAATAATAACAATATTATTTTCCTTTTTTTTTTTCTCTTCCATCTCAAAAATGTAATGCCAATGTAAATATATTGAAAATTACCAATCTTCATATTGTGTTTATCGGCTAAATTTAAAATCACCTATATTTGCTTATATTATTAATTGTTACATCACCCATCATAATTATAGGCACGGCTAAATCTTAACTAGTTATTAATAATTCTCTTTCTAATCAATAGAGCTCAAGCATTTTTTCTATTTGATTTTTTCTATTGGTAGACAAATTTCACCCCATATAAGCGATTAATGCTTCCATTACTTCCATTTTGGAATTTTCTCCCAATGACCATAATAATAAAAAATTATTTACTTGTTTATTAAAGTTATTCTTTAAATAAAATTGGTATTTTACACATAATTTTTATTAAATGCATGTATCTATCTTACATGATTAAAATAAAAATTTATGTCCATGTTTTTATATAGTAAAAAAATAGTTTACTCTCAAGTGAATAAATAATTATATGTTGTTCTCCCATTTATTCACTTTTCTATACATAGATATTAATATTTAATATTTAAATACATCTATCAACTTATGCTACCTTTAAAATGATATCTTTGCATCTAAAATTTGATACACAATTTATTTCATTTATGAAAGTAAAAATAAAATTTATAAGTTGGTAGCTAATATAGTTGTAGAAATAAAATTTACAGTATAATAGTCTTAGTTTACTATTAAGTGAATAAATAATTATATGTTATTTCCCATTTATTATACATAAATATTCATATTTAATATTTATTTCATTTATAAAAGTAGATATAATGACCTAATTAATATAAGCACCTCCAAATTGATATATTGATGTATTTTAGATAGATACTAAATATAAAATAAATAAACAATTTATCTTTATTTAAAAATAAATAAATAGTATAATCTATTTATGTCTTTTTAGATAGATATTTAAGATATGTAAAATATCTATATAAAATTTAAAGTAAATAAATAATTTGTTTTTATTTAAAATAATAAAATACAAATAAAATGTATGATCTATTTTTTTACTATATTTATTGCTTCCATATAGGTATACTAGTCTATAAATATTAATAATTAATTTTCATTAAATACTTCTACCTATCTTTATTAAAAGCCAAATTTATATCCATATTTGTATAAAGTTAAAAAATAGTTTACTATTAAGTGAATAAATAATTATAAGTTATTTTCCCATTTATTGACTTGTCTATACATAGATATTAATATTTAATATTGATTTCATTTATAAAAGTAGAAATAATGACCTAATTAATATAAGCACCTCCAAATTGATATATTGATGTATTTTAGATAAATATATACTAAATATAAAATAAATAAACAATTTATCTTCATTTAAAAATAAATAAATAGAATAATCTATTTATGTCTTTTTAGACAAATATTTAAGATATGTAAGATATCTATATAAAATTTTAAGTAAATAAATATATTTTTTTAATTTAAAATAATAAAATACAAATAAAATGTATGATCTATTTTTACTATATTTATTGGTTTCCATACTTTAACATAGATTTGTCTAAGATATCTATATATTATTATACTTTGAGGAAATATAGGATGTTAAATATTCTCTTTTGAATGATCATTTAGGGTGCAAGGAGGATCAAAATATGAATTATCTATTCATTTTAGATATTTTAGATCTATTGTTCCATTGTTCATGTGCATAAAAAAGCTCATTCACTTTCTCATTTTTTTGTCTGAACAATTAATATAAACAGATAGATAGGTTTTATGTTTGTTGTTTCGATAATATTTAAGTAATTCGGAAGGCGCTGCGGTACGAAAGACGATATTAAGACTTACAAAAGCAGTATTTTAGACAATCGAAATAGAACATTAGCTGTTAACAATAAAAAACCAAATAGAGACTCATAAATAAATTTCAATGGAGACAGATAGACAGTGATCAACAGTAAAACTCGAACTCTAATTCATGGGAAAAAGCCAATTGAAAAGTTAGTGGTCATTCACATTAATGTTATTAAACCATTGTATGCCAAATTATCATGATTGATTTATGGACTAAACAATCAAAGCCTATTAGGTTGCCCAAAGATTTTATCTCAAATAATGTCTCTTAAGACACTAAAGATATGTGTCCACAGTACCGCGTATCTTCAAGTTGAGTTGAAGGTTATCATAACAGATTTCTTTATTATTTACTTGTACCAAGAATTGAGGCATTTCATTTAATGTTGTTATTATCCTTTTCATTCAAAATTATTGAATTTAAGATATTGAAAGTTGGAGAGTGAATGTTGATTCCTACGCACCACCCAACACATATTTGATATTTGGGTGAATTTTGTAGGAGAAGCTCAACATTCACTCTAGCTTCTCCAAGATGGACTCAACCTTTTCAATACTCTTAAATTCAATAATTTTTGGGTCTTGAAGGGGATGTAAACAACACTAGAATGAAATGCCTCAACCTAGAAAATATTCTTGGTACAAATTAAATAATAAAGATAATGAGATCTAATGGACATGATAAGCCTTACAACTCCAACTTAGGGTTATTGGCCTAAGAACTTATAGATGTTGTACTTAGTAAAGTTTTTATATCTTTAGTGTCTTTTAAGGGACATGTATTTAATGCGATGTGATAAAATCTTTGTAACTACTTTACCCTAGTAGGCTTTGGTTATTTGATTTTTTAGTCCATAAATTAGATCACGATATAATTTAGCATACAATGGGACAATAGCAACATTGTAGATCTTGGTGAGCTTTGATTGGACATAACTCAAAATTGTTTTCCAATTGGCTTATGTGTTAAGTTGAAACTAGAGTTGAGGGTCCTTGTTTGGAACTCTGGTTCTCTCTACCCTTGCTCCTCTCCGCCATTGAAATTTATTTGTTGAATATCTGAGCTATTCCTATTTGTGTTTTTGTGTTGAGCATGAGGCTATATTGTTGCTTGGCTTGTACTTACTTATGTTCTATTTCCATTAGTTATTTGAATCCTAAAATCAAGATTGTAAAGTGCTTTGTGTCCTACTATCAGGTCTAATTCTATCACAGTCTTTGTCACCAAGTAGATGCGCCTTCCACCAAGTAGGTACTTATCATTTGTGACATTGCTAAAATTTATCAAACACAACTAATTAAAACATAACAATTCTATTACTATTTGGCAGGAACTTCGCTGCCCTGCAGCTCTTGTTTATATTAACATTGTTCAAGATTGTTGGAAGACAATAAAGATGAGAAAGTGAAGGTGGTTCCACTTTGGAGCTTGGTTTTCTTATTAGCACATGAACTTAGACATGGAACAATAGATCTAAAATATCTAAAATGAATAGAATATAATTCATAATTTTGATCCTCAATAATACTCACACCCTAAATGATCATTCAAAGAGAATGAATATTTAACATCCTATCTTTTCCTCCAAATAATACACACAAAATTTTAGGGACATGAACAAGCCAATTATGATCGTCACTAAAAACTTTTGCAACTATTGAACAAGAGATCGGGATCTTATAGTATGTGCATCCCTAGAGTTAACATTCTTGAGGCTACTTTATATGTTTTATGTAACATTGGGACATAAGTTGAATGTAAGTTGTAAAATGTATTTATTTAATATTTGAAAAAGTTAATTAATAAAGTACCTAATATTAAATGTAGGGTCATGGTTTTATAATCTCATGGTTTTAGTCACATGGTTTTATGTAATACTAATTGGTGGTTTTGTGTGAGCTTGTTTCTATAAAAACAAACACAAGGGTAGTTTTCTAAGGTTGGTTGGTTGAGGTTTTGAGTCTTCTTTTGAAGAGTGCATATGTGAAGCATGGCATGGGATGTGTGGTTACATTCTTGGACACATGGAGGATGTGTTGGAGAGGCTTGATGTTTCAAAGGTGTTCATGGAGGCTCTAAAGATGTATTGTAATGTTTATTATTGAATATTACATTGAGTATGGATTCTTTTAGAGGTTGTATTTTTTCCCTCTATGAGGGTTTTCCCAAGGTATATATTGTGTCATCTTTTGATGGGTATGTTGTCTATTCTCTTGCACGTGGATTTTAAATACTTATTTTCATAGATTTTTCTTTTGGGTTATGTGGAAATTGTCATTAGATGGTTACAAGTTTTATCCCATTTGGTATCAGAGCTATGGTTGCGGTTGAATAACCCTTGATTGAGTAAATCTATTGCTAGTTTTGAATCTAGGGATTGTATGGAAAGAATGAAAGACATGGCAAGATATGAGGGTTTTGCAAGTTGTTTATTGCAAATATGATGGTTTTGGGTTTGCTATTATGATGGGTTGTTTGCAAATTTGGGGTGTGAGAAATGTTGGGTCAAAAGGGTTTCTTGGATGTGTGTTCATGTGAGGGTTTTGTGGGGGAAGTATTGCAGATGACCCTTGGGATAAAATGGACCTCACCATTGGATCTAGGATGGTTGAGAAATTAATATTCATATAAAATTTGCTTTATTTTGGTCACTGTGGAAAAATGCAAAAAAAATTGGTCTGCTACCCCTATTCGTCCGTACGATTGACAATGTGCAAAACAAATTAAAAAAAAATTCTCCTAATGCCTTTAAAATTCCCTACAAATGAATTTTAAAAGTTAAAAAAATTAATTAATTTGGAGGGGAGTCTATAGACCCCGCCTCGTACTCACTGTAGAGTATAATAGTCTACTAGTGTGGGACTGTCAACTTCTCTGTGCCAACGGTCTTGTCACTGACAGGAGCTTAGTCCCCACAACACAGGTTGTAGTCATGTGGGGGACTAGTCCCTGATCATGAGCCATAAAATTTAAATCTTCCATAAATTAAACCAAATTTAATTTTTTCATCGAGTCTAGAAGTTTAAAGAAATTAAATTAAAATTTACACTATTTTGAATTCCACCACTCACCACAAGTAGAGCTCCACTTGAGCACCGTCGAAAGGCCGTCGCTGGCTTTGCTCAAGCCCCACCTCTATGTAGTCTATAAGGTAAATTGGACAACTTATTTTTAAATGGCCATAACTTTCACCCAAATTATCGGATTTTCAACTTCTTATACTCATTGGAAAGATGGTTTTTAAAAATATGTTGTGGTATAGGTTTAGTTTCTTGATTTTTCTATTTTGACCAATTTTTGGAGCCTAAAAGACTAATGTTCTCAGTTACATAGTTTTGAGAATAACTTTTGCATATGAAATCAGTTTTTCAATTTCGAATAGGTGTTGGAGAGTATGTTTAGTTTACTTCACAGTAGTGCTGATATTTTCTTAGTTTGATGAGTATAGAGAGTTGTGTACTTGTTTGAACACTTGTGGGTGCTTGAGATTAAAGGTGTGATTGTGTGAGCATCTGGATGAGTCAAGAGGAAAAACCTTGAGGGAGTACATGTTTTTATGCGATTTTCATGATGGTACAATTGATTATTAGTTTGGTTCTTCTTGGTATATGTTTACAGGTATTTTTCAAAGTTGGAATTTAATGTCATAGGTACATAGGTTATCTTCGGTTTTGATGACATGGGTTAACATGATTTGAGACTTGGAGTCTTGTGTAGGTGATAATTGAGAGCAGGTACAACTTTGGTTTTGGTTATGGTGTCCTTATTATGTAGGTACACTATTGCATTAGCATGACATGATTAGGTTTGTGATGGTTTTGGTGGTGATTTAGTTTGGTTTTAGGATGTTGTTTTTTAATCTCCTAGATGCTTGTTTGGTTCCTTGAATATGGTTAATCATTAGTGGAAATTTTTAGAAAATAAGATCTAAGGTTGATTGGATGTTTGAATCATGTGGTCTACATGATTATTCTCTTTGATATCTCAGTTTACAGGTTACCAATGAGATGATGAATTGCATGTTTTAGTGTTTGTGATCTATAAGTTATTCAAATTTTAGGTGTGTACAACCTATTTTGGTTACAGTGGGATGAATTGAATGTGGACTATCTATATCCAAATTATCGATTCAGTGTTGATGAAGACTTTATTAGTTGACCTTATTTGTGGTCATTTATGCATTGGTATGTTTTCTTTGAGATTAGAGGATGGATGATGTATAGTGCCTAGATAGTCAGTTATGGAACTTGTAGCATGTGGTTTATCATGATGTCATGGATGGCTTGGTTACAATTTTTTAGTGAGAGATCTTGATAATGATGGATTGGTGGTGTTGGATAGATTCTTGATTGTTTTCTGGTGGTTGTATCTTCTTTGTTTGGAGATCATAGTTTGTACTCTTCCCTTTGGGAGCTCGGTGTTGAGTTCTTTGATTGTGTTGGGGCCATAGATGATCTTCATTTAGAGGATGCTTATCATAATGGATAGAGGGATTGGTTACATGGTCCAATGGAAGCTTGGGAAATGATATGGATTCATCATTAAATGATGGATGGTTATCTTCATGTTGATTGGATTTATTGACATCTTGGTATGCCATGGAGGAATTTTAGTCTTTGGTTGAGATGCCATGGCCTATCAATTTTGGCTGGTATTTCTTTGGTTTAGAGGATGATTTGGTGTTATGTCATGTTATACTCTTGATTACATGTTAGAGTTTTGACATGAAGCAAATTCTCTTGACACCATGATATGTTCATTGGAGCATATGATCTCCTAGGAGGAGATGGTTAGATCATGTTGTCATGTGTATGTTCTTGATTCCTATGTTTGATATGTGATATTGATATTGTTTGGATCTCTTTGTATTGAGTACATGATCATTTTCTTGATTATTTCATGATGATAATGCTATGTTTCTTTTGGATTTTTGCATGGATTGATTGGTTACATGTGCTCATGGATACTTGGAGACTTGGGTGAGGTTGGAGGTTTATTATGATTAGAGACATGTCACTAATAAAATATTGGAAAATAAATGACTATGTGACAAACTTTTAGTCACGTGACTAACACTAGTAGAATATTGCAAATAAAAGACTAATTTGGTCATTTATAATTGAATAATTTGGTCATTAGGTAAAATCACAACTAAATGACTAAATAAATGACTAAATATATGACTAAATTAATGACTAAATAAATGACTATTACTCCTCTGTTCTTTTTTCTTTCGAATTTGATCATAATCCATAGAGCTTAAGCCTCGGGAACACTACCTAAGCAGGCCATTTGGCTACCTAGGTTGCTTGGTGCACCAAAAATACCTATTGCATGGAAGACAGTGTCTCTCGGTGTAGTCTTAAGGCCTTCACATATTTTATAAAAAAAATTAACATTTACATTGTTTAACTTTTATTACTCATTATGTTAGGGAGCCCTAACTTCAACACATAATTTATAACATATTAACATACATAATTTAAATGAACACATATATAAATAAAAAAGAAATTTCCTAGGTACATATTACTACCATTGCCACTTAGCATTGGCTAGAAGTGCATTAAATTTGAAGCTTCTATGAATGAATGTGAAACACATTACATTTGTTATTTTAGTAGAGTTGCTTCTTGAAAATTCCAATTCATTTACCATTGCTTCAAACCATTTCCACATATAAAGATATAAAATTTTATTAATCAAAGATAATACATTTCCACAATCCATATTGTTAATTACAAAAGATTTATGGATTCGATTGTGTGTTAGTTTTTTGCATCAACATTTTGGATCACACTCTATTATCCATCATCAAGATGAAAATGAGAGCACCAAGAGACAAAAAATGATAAGATGCAGACCAAGAAAAACCTAAAAAGGTTTGACAAGGGAATGAGGAAGGATGGGTTGCATGGGAAATAAGGCACAAGGAAATGACATGTCAGGAGGAGAAAATTCAAAACAAGCAAGCCAAAAACAACCTTCTAAAAGCTTAAGAAATCAACCAAAAAATCCAAGCAAAAAGAAAGAAATAGACCAAAAATGCTAATTTAAAAGTTCAAGCAATAAAGCAAGAAATTTAGAACATAATAAAGGAAGCAAACAAGTAAGAATAATAATACAAAAGAGAAGGAAAAAATGAACAACCAATTGCTTAATAATGAGCTAAACAATAAACATTAAGAAAAACTAAAAATGAAAAATTAAACTAATAGTAATTACAAAGATTTGAGAAAGAAAGAAAATTACAAATAATAAGATAAAGCTAATCAAATTCTTAACAAAGTAATACAAAAAGCAAGAAATAAAGAAGAAAAAAGCAATGCAAATATAAGAAATAAAATGAAATTCGATACCAATATATATATATATATCATTATAATACATATTTGATACAAAACTAAATATGTATTATAATAAATGCCTATAAATGTATTAGATAACAATAAAAGCAAATAAAAAAAGAAAAAATGGGGAAACATCAAGAAATTTGAGAAAAATAAATGATTCAAATAATGAACAACCAAATGCTTAATAATGAGCTAAAAAAAAACTAAAAATGAAATTAAACTAATAGTAATTACAAATATTTGAGAAAGAAAGAAAATTGCAAATAATAAGATAAAGCTAGCCAAATTCTTGAAAAAGAATACAATTGGTTTCACAATTTTTTACTACTTTCCCCGCCACTATTGGTTTTCTGCTCCTCCAAACTCTTCCTTGTTGGTATTGACCTTTCACTTCTCCAATTTGGCAAGTTGCAACCTAAAAATAAGGTTTTGACGAGGGTTTTAAAGTATGTATCATCAACATCTTCGACACCACAATGCAATTTGTGTAGAATTTTTAGGTAAGTCGCTTGCCATGGTTTCAGTGAATTTTATTTTTTGGAATCTTCATATGTTCCTATCTCATTGTATTTTTCAACTAGTTGAAGGATCGAATCCTGTTCATGTTTTAGATGTTGAATCTTCTCTAGCTCCAACAATTAGGGTCATCTTGATCAGGTCTTCAAAAAAACAAATTTAGGGTTTTAGGTCTCCAATTAACCGAATTTATGATATAGGTTTTCAAATTGTTGAGTTCATCGTTTTAAGTCTTCAAATAATCGAATATAGGGAATTAGGTCTTCAATTAGTTGAATTCAGGGTCTCAGGTCTTCAAATAGCTAAATTTAGTGTAGCCATTCCTATTATTTAGGAGGCTCTCCCAAATTATTCGTGGCTTAACCATATAATGGAAGGAAAAGTGTCACTCGTGAAAATGAGTGATATCATGTATGGAGGACATAAAATAGAGTTCGTGTGACAAAAAAAGGTCTGACGTCACCATTTGATGTATTAACTGGACCTCAGAATTTAAGGTTCATGATATGACCAACACATATGTGTACTTAGTAAGGGCTTAATTAGTGTTCATCATATACTTCACTAAATTTTACACTGGCAGTGGATAGTGCCATTGCTGGTGCACCTTGGATATATCTTTGTTCCTCTGTGTTGTGGAGTTGATCCCCTTGTATTATTGGAGGGGTACCCTAAATTTATTAAGGGATATATACCCTGAGAATGTATCCTTTGCATTGTCAGATCTGTTCCCTAGAGGAAATGTTTAGGGGATGCAGGGGCAAGGTTGAAATGATCCCCAACTCTCTCTATTATGCAAAAAATCTAGGAAACGTCCCTGTAACAACTTTTTTTAAGGAAATGCTTGGAGATGGGAGGGGATAGCAAACAATCCCTCATATCACAGGTGTTTAAAAACAATTAAAAAATACAAATAACACAAAATTCAAACCCCACCATTCACATTGAATATACAAAAATTTCACAAGATTGCAATGGTATCAAAATATTTAATGGTACTTTTTGGATTCTGGGAGGAATTATGCATTTCTCTTCATATTCAAAAGAGAGAGGAAGAATTAGAAATAAAAACTAATACGGATGTCCCAACATTTGGCTACTTGGTTCCTCTACAACTATCCTACTTGCTTCCCTTAGTTGACATAGTTCTATTGTGTACTTTATTTAAGTTACTTGTAGCTGGATTCTGGGAGGAATTCTGCGTTTCTCTTCATAAACAAAAGAGAAGTAGAAATTCAATGAAAATATGTTCTCAATGGATTAGAAATACAAACTAATATAGATGTCCCAACATTTGGCTACTTGGTTCCTCTACAACTATCCTACATGCTTCCCTTAGTTGACACAGTTGAATGTAGGAATGCAGATTGGCATCTCCAACATACATAAAGCTCTTTTAGATGTATTTTCAAGGTTTCAGTACTTTCTATAGACACCTAAAGGTTCCATTATTGGACCTCCTATTAGTGCTCTGGAAGTCATTCTGCCCATCACAGTACTTGAACTATTACATTAGGGTCACGAAATTCAAAATTCAGGATTCGTGTGATTGAATTTGAAAGTGGATTTATTCTTTGATTTGATTTTCATCTAGTCAATCTTTGTGTTTCAATGCTAATCCATGCTTCTTAAGATGCCTGATTTTGAGCCTATTTCCGAAGGGATCTCCATCATGGGGTAGGTACTTTTCATTGTAGGCAAGAAATATTGATGACCTAAGAAGTACTATATCTATAATAATGATAAAAGTGCAGTGGTCTCACCTCTGCACAACTGGAAAGAGGGTTTTCCCTACTCAGTTTAGTGTTGGATCAGAATATCACATATGGCATGATAAAAAAATTAAAATATAGATTAAGTGTCCATATGACGGAATTCCAGATTGTATTCTATCACTATGATCTAGAAAATGAGATGGGAAACCATACTTTACTAGGGTGAAACAATCCAATTCATTTGTTGAAATGACCACGAGATCAATACACACTTCTTCAATAGTTGATTAAAATTATATTCTAATAATATGTTATCATGAAGCTTTTGCACAAGCCGCCTACTCTAACATGGATTATGTTTTATTGATGAAAGTCTATTAACATCATAATTTCTACATAAAATTAGGATGCTTACCCTCTTAGTCAAGCATTTCCAAGATATTGTTATTATTATCTTATCTTGTCCAAGAATACTTCATTTATCATTTCTTTAGTAAAATAATTCAATATGAAAGGGTTTTTCTATGTAATCAAAGTATGAAACTCACTTACCATCACAATTCCTTTCCGGCTAAGAAGTTCATTGTTTAATTGCATATTGTAAGGAAATAAGTAGATTTTTTTTTGCATTTCAAAGCTCTTTGTTTCTGTAGTATCAACATTTGGCATATCATTCTTTGAAGAAGATATTTTTGAATATATCATATAAACATGATTCTTTTATAAATTCCTTCACCAGGTGGACCCAAAGCTAGCAATGGCAGAGGCAGACAAAGTTGAGGATGACGAAGACCTGTGGAAAAAGCTTTGGCTCATGGTTGCCAAGCATGTAATCGAGCAGGAAGGGGGAAAAAACAAGAGAACATTCAAAAGTCAATAGCCTTTCTCAAGGAAATAGATGGTCTTTTAAAAATTGAAGATATTTTCAAGGTTACCCCAAGTTTTCAAGATGGGGATGGTAGGGGACGAGAGGACAAGTCCCCAAGTTTCCAATTTTTGAGGCCAAATTTAGGGATGGTAGGGGACAACTATATAAAAATATAGGGAAATTTTAAATATTCAATAGATAACATGGATAAGTCATGCATAATATACATTATAGAAGATTCACATAGAACATTTGTGTTCAAGTTGATATGGTTTATTGGGTATGCATTGATCTTGATGAATAAGGTAGAAGTTATTCAATGGAAAGCTTGATTTTGAACTAAGAAAATAGATACTTTGATGATAATTTTTTTGTTTATTGATAACTGGAACAAGGGAGTGAAACCTTCTAAGAATGATAGTGAGTTGCATTAGGAAAATAATCTACACAGTTATCATGTTATTGTTTTGCATGATTAGATGTCCCAGGGTCCGCTATGTATCATCTTCACAATAAAGTAAGACCTGTGAGACTTATTTATGAGGCACAGTAGCATTGAGAACAAGCACTGAATGTTGGGTTATTCACTGGAATTAATCTAGGCACCTCAGTACATAAACCAATATTGAATAATTGTATCAGTTACACTTATCCAAAGTTTCAAGACAACAAGCAGTGGCACCAATTTATTTAATGGGTGGACATAAATAAGTTCACACTCCCTTGCTATGAAAATGTGCTTTTTGTTTTGTTTTGACCATGCTTTGATACAGGGTATGGTTGACCATCTTGGGGATGACTAGGGGACTTCTAGGATGACTAATTGTCCTGAGGGCAGCCAGGGGACTCCTAGAAGTCCTTTAGCCATCCCCAAGTCCCCTGGTCATCCCCTAGATATCCCCAAGTCCCCTGTCCATCCCTGTTCCCCATCCCTTGGCCATCCCCAAGTCCCCTGGCCATCCCCGGGACTGGTCAGCCATCCCGCATCCGGTCAACAATGTCCCCCCGTTTCGAGGACATTTCCTAAAAAAAATGCAAAAAAGGGGGACAGTCCCCTGCCATCCCCTTGCCGTCCCCTACTACTTGGGATGTCCTAGGAACTAGGACAGGGGATTTGGGGGGGGAGGGGACGTGACCCCGAGTATCCTTGGATAATTTACCTTTCTTTCCAGATTTTTCTCTAATTGATTATTTCAAGGTATGAATTTCTTTGATTTCTTCCCATTTCTTAAGAAGAGCATACTTTTGCATTAGGCACATCCCCCTCCATCCTTTTGGTGGATTGTCATATTTTAATTTGTCATTTTTACTTAGGTTGAAGTAAAATTGTAAAGAATGAATGCTTTTATATTTCTTATTGGCACAAATACATGATTATTTCAAAATGTGGAAAATGTTTACAAAGTTAACAAACTGATTACCGTGAATTGTGCTTGTACAAAATTATCCATTATAGAAATTTCTAGCAGTTTATTAGGATCAGTGTAATTTAGGCTTAAAATCTGAAAATATGGAAAGTCAAACTGCTTTTATAAACCTATAGCTCTACCATTACTAAAAATAATCATATAAGTGTAGATGTTGGAAATCATAATAAAGCAAACACTGATGCTGATAAGATAAGTTTTGACTTATCAATCTTTAGAAAATAATAACTTGATAAAGTCCTGTGAAGTGGGACCTGAATGTGCTTTTTAAGCTGGACTAACCATAGCTTTAAAAATGCCCTGATGATTATTTTGGAAATTTGGATAGGAATAGAAATAGGATTTTTTTGCCTCAACTCACTGAAAATCCTTGTAGCTAAAATTTGAGATGCCTTTATATTGTTCACATTATCTAGGAGTTTACACAGTATCTATTGTACTGCTACTATGCCTCTTGAATGACCTTGTGATCTTGTTCCTGACTATCCATTTTATAACAAATGCTTTGTCATGGCCATCATACTCTGAATAGAAACAAGAAGAACAAGGTTTGAACAGTTACGAAGATGGATTAGGATTCTTAGAAAGAATGGAAAAGTTGGGATTTGAAGGCTAACAACCTATAATGTTAGATTCCAAGCCAGTCAACACAAGTAGCATAGATTTGTGATGCGTGAAGTGGGCATGTTGATGATTGCAAAATGCTATGGAGGTGCTACAGAGTGTAAGATATATGGTGCAAAATGGAAGGGGGGTGATTGGTGGAAAGGCCTTCCTAGCACTAGAGGAGGAAGATGAGTTTTCAGTGCCGTTCAAACCTTGAAAGTATTACAAACATCTCATAATGGGACTAGTGGCTTTCCTTCCTTTCTAATAGGTAGAAGGAGAAGTGTGCATACTTGCTGGATTGACCTGGGCTTTGGTCTATGTCTTCAGAAATCATAATGGGAGAAAGCCCATGGTTGAGGCCTTGAATCACTTCTTGGCCAAGATAAAAAGGAGATTGCTACTGCATTGTGGCAAGGACCTCCGAGAACATTCTTCTTTGTGGATCATTAGAGACTTTAACCACAAGAGTTTAAATAGTTCAAGGAAAACTTACTTGCATGTCAAACAACTATCAACTATTAAAGAGAACTTGTGCCTTCTTTAAAGCCACAAGACGGGGTCGAGGTGTGGATCCCCCACTACCAAGCCCAAATGAAGACCTTTAAAACCATACAAACCTTCATGGAACACACCATTTTCATAATTTTTTTAAAAGGCAAAAAAAATGCTTAGCCAAAAAAGCAAGTTTCTAATGAGTTTCTATGAGTCTTTGGTGATTTTTTACCTGCGAGTTAACCCACGAGTCACTTTCTTGGGTTTTGAAACTGAGAGTACTTGTGAACTCCGAAAGTACTCACCGAGTCTTCAAACAATGCTATGGATAATAACAAATGATATGCTTAATTAATAAGAAATGGTAAGTTGATAAGTTGCAAAGAACCTAAATTAATAACATAACACATTACTTACACAATCAATTCCTTGCTTCACCTATGTTACATAGGGTCACAACCCTCCTCTAAAACCCTTGCCCCTATACCCATAGCTCTTTTTGGCACTTAAATATGTTAGGGGATGCCCCTTGGCCATCACCAATCATCAAAAATTTATGAGAACATCCCCAAGATACCATCCATAAATGTGGATTGCGGCAAGGACATTTAGATGTCCCTAGGATAGTTGAGGACATCTAAGACATCCTTGGACTGTCTTGAGGATATCTGGGCACCCCCAATGGCAAGAGAAAACACAATTATTCTCAAGAACATTTAATTTTTGAACAAATATGTAGGTGTGAAGGACAATGTGTGATTATCAGTGGTTTCACCAGTATTTAAGTTCTCTTACTAATTTATTATTGGTGCTCTATTGCTATTGGCTATGTCAATTGCATTTTGATTTAATTTTAATACAGAATTTGATACGTTATATGAATTTCTAAACTTAAATTTTGATGTCACCTATAGCTAAACATATATATATTGATATCCCCAAAAAAATGGCCCTTAGGTTTGCTGTCTGAAAAACACATACCATGATTACCTACCATCCTTGTCCCCAAATCACCATGGAACATAGTGATTTAATACTTAAAGAGGATCACATCTTCTAGTGATAAATATTAAAGTAGGAACTCCAAGCCAATAACTTGTCCAATGGTGTCTTCAATGAACGCATGTGTCATCATGTAGTAGTGAAATACTATTTTTGATCAAATGGTTCCTTGGGCTGACATGTATTAATATTTATGCATCCCTAAGTAGGCCAAGTCTTTGAAAAAAATTATCTTAATATTTATATTTGGCACATAGCTCTTGTCTGGGGAGTCAACTAAAACATTCACTAGAGCTTGCCTAGACTCACAAGTCCTAAGACAAACCGATTAAACCAAGGCTTGGGGACTTTTCACTTGATTGGGGTTATGAAAATCAAGAAAATAAAGGAATAAAAAATTGAAAATGCTTAAACATAAAATCATGAAAGTCAAGCATTTTTTGAACGGTTTGGAGGACTTTTGGAGGACAATTAAAAATGATAAAATTATGAAAAATGGCATGTTCCATGAAGGTCAGAGGCTTTAATTTAGACTTTGTGGCAAGGGCCCCACCCCTCAACCTTCCCTTCTATTGTGACAAGAAGCACAATAGGGGTGATACCCCCAAACCCCAGAAGAGGCATTTCCCCTCAACCCCATTGAGGGCTCTACCTCCAAACCCCTACTCTAGTTTTATAAAACGAAAACCAAAAATCATTTTGGGCCATGTTGGCTGCAAAAGCAACATTTTTTTATTCCTTCAAAATTTTCCCAATTAAATTCCTAGTAATTAATTTAAATTTATACTTCTAGTTTGCTAAGTCAAACCCTATCCTAAGTAACACTCCTATGACTATAACAACATTTTTAGACTTGTTTGAGATACAAGTGCATGAATCCACATAGAGCTAGAAATTATGGGCTAAGGGATACAAGTTCCTTTCTACTGTAGTTTATGACTCCATATTGTGAATTTTTTTTTGATACCATGGATATCATAATCCATGAGTTTTGTAAACCTAAAACACTTGACAATATTTAAATATTTAAAAATGTTGTCTCTTTCAATTATAATCTATTTTTATACTCATGATTGATATACACTTGTTTATGTGATCAAAGTAGCTTCTATGTGATTAATTTATTGTGTATTTAAAGTTTATATATTGAAGGGTGCATAATAAAAATCTCTATATTTTATGGTTTTTTCAATTTTTTGAGTCTAAGCACCAAGTTTGAGTATGGGTCAAAATTCAGTTTACTGAGTCTAAGCCAAGTACAAGTCTTGTAACACTCATGGGGACTGATTAATGGGCATGCCAGGGAAATCACTACTTAGATTAGTTGTGGTGTTTGATGAGAATAATAATGAATTTAAAGTGTGAGGTGAAATTACCATAGACCTTAATGTTCAAAATGAATTTGCTTTCAATTGGAACTCGAACTAGGTTGCTTAACATTTAAAGCATGTAATAAAATTTTCAAGAAAAGTAGTAATAATTCATCACATGATTCCTTGAAAGGAAATACTATATCCAATGGATCAAAATGAAAATGTTTCTACTCTTTGTTAAGGAGTTATTTTTTGGCAGAGCAAGCTACAATATACTATTGCTTTGTTTTCAATTGAGACTGAATACAACAAGGAAGGCTTCAATACAGTGAGTGAGATGATGTGGTTGTGGAGGATATTGGTTGATCTTCAACTTGAACAAACAGCATTTACCTCACCTATTTGGGACAACCAAAGTATTCTCAAGATGGCGAAAAACCCTATCTATCATGCCAAAACTATGTATATTGAAGTTCATTTCCATTACATCTATAGGTGTACTAAAAAGGAGAAGATTGTCGACATATTGAAGGTAAACTTGGGATTGTATCTAGTTTAGTCATTAATGGGAGTAATAGACATCAATGGATATTCTAGAATAAATTAGGAAAATTAATAGTTTGTTTTAAGCAAGCTAAAATAGGTGGCATGTTGCACCCATAAGCTTAATGGTTTTTTTGGTTTGTTAAATTGGTTGTGTTGCCAAATTATATACATAGGCACTATGGAATGTAATGTTATGGCTTCTGCAATCAATTAATAATAGGTACATTTAAAAAATGAGGATGTATTAAAAACATGACCATTGAAATGTTAGGAAGTAAAAGCTAAAAATTAGAACTATAGAAAATGTAAATTATGAAGAAAATTTTCCACCGAAACTATGTAGGTAGATCATACTACCATACAACTAGTTTCAAAAATCTCATTTTTATATCACTCGGGTAGTTGCTTGCTTCCATGAGATAAAATAGTGTGGCCTGTGCATTTTCTGTAATTCATGACATCTTGAAATTCTCATTCTTGTCTAGTGTGATTAAAGCTATAAATACCATAATTGTTCCTATATTTCCAATTGTCTCTATTACAGTCTTTTCATTTCCTATTTTAATTCACAGGTTATGCATTGAAACAAAAATAAAATTAATGTTTGACCAAATGCTCGCTTAGTACTCAATACTAGATTGACTCAGGAGAACTTTTATAGAATGTCATTTCTTTTTACTAGTTGTTCTCTGCAGGAAGCGATTTGTTCATCCCTGGAAGACTATAATAAGAAAATTGAGATTTTAGTGCATGTTACCTGGTCTCTCACTATGTGGTGAGGACTTTCATATCTTAGTTCTTTCACCTATTAGATCTATCTTCTTTTGATGTAGTGAGAATTTAGGTCACAACCAGGCTTTTGGTATTTCCAAGGTGTGTCTAAAAGTTGTAAACAAGTGAACTATTAATTAATGGATTTTCAGCTTGGACCTCATCCACTTAAATCCACTTACCTCAAAGTTTTTGTGTTGCATTTTAAAATATTTGCTTAGGTGCATGGATAAATTCCATTGTAAAAGGAATGCAAACTAGAGATTTAAAATGTTTTTAATTTATGCTTTGGTTACTTAGTGGTTTTTGACCTTTTTCCTTTTGTCTTTGAGCATTTAAATATATCAAATATATCAAATGACTGTGGCTATTAGTCATAACTTATTTTTGGTTGATTCTAGAAAATTGGTACAACATAAAACTTGACTTAGAACATTATTAAGTTGCATAGACAACCTTGTTTCTATTGATTATCAGAGTATTGCTTGTATTTCTTCTCACATAGAAACTTGCATAATCTTAGTTCATTAAATGGATTTTAGCTAGTAAGATACCATGTAAAAGGTATCAACGTTTTTCGCTTTTCTTGTGTATGTTTCAAAAGGTTGGCACTAAGTTCTAGAGTAAAATGCATTTTGGGTAATCTGGATTTGAATTATGCTATATGATAGCCTGAGCCTTATATGACACTGATTCTGGTCTGATAATTTGTATGTGAGAAGTACCTTCCAGTAACTATTGATGTTGGGACCAAAAATGGAACATTGTTGAATGATGAATTCTACATAGGGCTTAGACAAAGACATGCTATAAGCCAGGTTTTTTCCTGGACTAGAAAATCTTTTCGTCTTTACTTTTCTAATTTGTCCTATGGCCCAAGTCTACATAGTACAAGTTTCTAACTATATTATGTGCTCGAGGAATATGGTGACCTTCTTCATGAGTTCATGTCTGCTGTCAAACAAGCTTATGGAGAGAAATTCCTTATCCAGGTCAGGAGGAGCCCCTACTTTTAATTGAAATAGATCTTTAACTTGAGATTCCTTTGTCAAATTGGGTTAAGAATATGGTCTAAGTTTTCTTGTAGAATTTTCCCTGCTGTAACTGATAGTGAATACCTAACACAATTTTTCTGTAATAATTGCATCTTCAATTAATACCCAATCTACAATGTTTAGCTATTGGAAGAAATAATATATGCAGAATATTCATCAATCCATTATTTGTGATTTTCAGAGCATTAATCCATATTATTCTATTTATTGCTTTAGTTTACAAAATCTTAAGGAAACTAAAGAAACATGTGCTCTTATGGCAGTTTGAAGACTTTGCTAATCACAATGCCTTTACCTTGCTAGAGAAGTACTCTTCATCTCACCTTGTCTTCATTGATGATATTCAGGTATGTCTATATTTCACTGTGTTCTAATTGCCATAGTGCTAGAATGATTTGCATATTTTTTCTTATGTCAATTTTGTAAAATGATGATTATGTAAACTTTGTGTCAAGTGAATATGACTCCTCGTATGTGTCTATGTGATAGAAACATATTTTGAAATGGAAGATGGGTTTGGCTATGCCTAGAAAATGATCAAGACAATTTTGGCTCTCTCCAGATATTTCTCTAGAATGCCTCTTAACTTTTAGGAGACATGTCCCCACAAGACATGCAAATACACTTAAAAGATAGATTGGAAATCAAACAAAAACAACCAAATTGTCTATCCATGATTTAAAAACATCATGTGCTCCACCAAGAACCTTTCAGAGCATAAAAGGGTGCATGTTTTTCAAAAGAAAGGAAAAATGAAGGTTTTTAGGGAGTAGAGGAATACAAGGAGGATCAAGATGTTAGAGAGAGAAATTACGGTTCCAAGTGAGTGCTAAGTTTTCTTTTATAAAGTGACCAACTGTTAGAAAACTCACTAGGGTGAGCATTCATGGGTTTGTAAGGAATTTGAATTTAAATTTGAACTAGACACTAGCACATGCCCTAAGGATAGAGCCATTTGAAAGATGGGAACAAAGTTTTACAGTAGAAGGGATTTTAGGTTGAGTGACTTGGCACACTTGTGATGAGTTTTGGGACTAGAAATGGGAAAAATGAGACATAATAATGACTGAGTGACACAAAAGAGTGTAAGAACAAACAGTGAAAAGTGTGAAGTATGCAGTTGTGATTCTATACCTTTAGCCTGAGTAGTCTCTTATGTTCTAACTTTATTCATTTCACTAGTTATATGCTACTAGTTGTTCAATGATGTATCCTCTCTACATGGATCCAACAATTCCCTCTTTGTCAAATGATGAGGTAAAAATAACCTCATCATAATAATACCATAAAGACCTATTTCATATATGCAAATCCCTATCCCCTGCCAATTAATTAAATTTTAGGAGAAATAATTGCTTAACTTTTAGTGAGAAATTGTATAATCTTTATTTCTTTTGATTTCTTGAAGTATTTTTCCAATACAAATTTAATGGGTTATTTTAAGTGTTTTGTAGATAATAATTGGTCATCAAGTTGCAGATTAGAAGCATTCAGCCAACACATGCTCCAAAATAGGTTGAAGATGTACATTGGAAATATGCTTAAGAACTTTAGGGTGATGGACCAAAGATATAGTTACTCTTTAAAGTTTTTATTTTTGTTATGCTTTGAGTCAAAAACTTTATGGCTCGACTTGAGCCTCTTAAATACTGTTGTAATAGGTTTTAAAAACATAAAGTTATTCGTAGATCTATTTTAGATATTTTCAATGGTTATCCATACCATCTGAAATATAGGATGTAGTTAGAGTTTTTCTATAAAAGACATGATCTCCAGAAGAAAAACATCTAGTGAAAAAGTAATGTTATACTATAAAAATGTTTTCCGAAGTTTATGAATAAAGAGATTGTTATCTAAAATTTCTGAGTTATGAGTTATGGATGATAATTATGGTTGATAGAAGCATTTATGAAATAACTGTGGATGTGAGCTGAGAATGAACGTGATAACCCATGAGCTAGCCACTCGGAGGGAGATAACTTAAGTAGATAAGTGTTTTCTTTTATTATATTGTTGTTCTGTAGAGAATTATTGAATTTACTATTGTGAAATTTAAGTTCTGAAGTATTTGTTGTCTTTTACTTTCGTAGTTTCATGTTGTTAACTGTTAGAATCTTTACTGTTAAGGAAGATGTTTTATGGATTGTTATAAGTTTTTCTGTTTTTATAGTTTATCATCTTCTTAGTTTAATTGTTTCTGTACTTTTTAATTTAGTTATCATGCTTTCTAAATTAGTTTTCTTATGTTTTTTAGTTTAAACATTTCCTATTTTCTTAGGATAAATTGCTTTACAGTTTTATAGTTAGATGGCTTGAAGTTAGAATTAATATTAAGTTGTTCTAAAAAGTCAGAAAATCTAAGGGAGATACTCCAAACTTCTTCTATTGCAAATTCCCTTGAACATTACCCAGTCGATATATTGAATTTTATCATCTAAAGTAATGGGACCTAACGACAGCCTATCACTTTTTGGCGTCATTGTCGGGGACCCTTTAGCTTTTTTTGCTTGAGTGTTAATAGAAGACACCTAGAATACCTTTTTTAGGCCAAAAATACCATCTTTGGCTTCCTTCTCTGCATGGTCAGGAAAAGAGGCCCTCACGAACAATTTATACCAAAGACCCCCCCAAAATATGTTCCAATCATACATAGGGAGGCCCAAGGCTTAGAAGACCACTCTTTTGACAAACTACTTGAGCCTAATCCACTAGAGGCTTTCCACTATTTTCCTAAAGATCATCCTGTAGCACAACCTGTTGTCGAGGAAATTATTCTAGAGGAGCATATTCCTCTAAACATCATGGGAGATTGGAGGGCTGAAGCTAACCATAATGATGCCAACTATAATAACAATGATCCTCCACTACCTCGAACATTCACTTATTCTATTGCTCTGGATGTAGATGATGATACAATGATGAAAAACATTTCTCCAGCTTTCCTTCCAACCTTCTGTGGTTTATCCTCAGAAGACCCAGACCAATTTATTTTTGAATTTAAGGTCCTTTGTCAAACCTATGACTATAAAAATGATAACCATAAAGTAAATTTGTCTCCTTCTACTTTGAAGGATTTGTCCATGCATTGGTTTATGGGACTACTAGCTGGAAGTATTACATCTTGGGAGGAAATGGAGACTGTGTTCTTGAATAAATATCAAAGTTATTGTAAGGTGAGTGATCATAAGGAAGAGTTGTTTAAACTTAGGCAAAATGAGGATGAGAGTTTAGAGGACTATTTGGGTAGGTTTCTTTTCTTATCTAAACGGTGTGGAGAAACAACTATTAGTATTGAGATTCTCAAGACTATATTTCTTAAGGGACTCGGTGATGATGCAAGAAGAAGTCTTGATTTGATGGGAAAAGGTGACGTGTCTCAGTTAGCCCTTGAAGACATATGTGATTTGTGTCATAATTTCTCACATACTCGAGGAGGAATCTGAAAAAAAAATATTTTCAGAGGGAATAAGGAGATAGGTAAGCTCCGAGAAGAAATAACAAATCTTAATACAAACATACTTGTTCAATTGAATACTATGTTGGATGGTATACAAGCAAAGACACGTAACCCAGAGACTGTCAATCTATTGTCCTAGGTGTCAAAACAAACGTCTTTTACGTGAGTGTCCTTTAGACAAGGTTAATGTTTGTCAACTCTGTGAGAAAAACCACCCTACCAATCAATGTGAACTTCTTACTGATCTTAAGAGTACTAAGGAAAAACTACTCAGGTTGAAGAAAAAATAAATGTGCTAAACCAACGCCAAGGAGGTAATTTATCTTATGGGCATAATTCCAATCTTGCATGGAGACCACAAAAAAATTGGGTTAGTAATCAATGGACTCCATCTTGGAATCAGCCCTACCCTCCACAACCTAATTGGGGAACTCCTTATTGGGGACCTCCTGAATGGGAAAGTCAATCACGGGGAACTCAGCAGTGGCCAAACCAATCACAACCACAATGGTACCCATAACATACTGCTCCCCAATGGAATCAAGGACAAAATCAATTTTATATTGGTCCTAGGAGGAATCAACAAAAAAACTTGTTACTGCCACCTCAAAATCTTCCTCAGACTGAGCAGATAAATGAACCTCAACTTCCAGTGCAAACACTTCCCAATTCTAAGAACAATCGACATAATACTCTGGTATATACTATTGAACAAGATAATGTCACATGACTTAATACAATTCAATGTGGAAATGTTCAGTTACGTTCTCGTAGGACACTTCAGTTGCCCACCATTGAGGAAGTAGTGGATGAACCTATTCCTCAAAATTTTGAGAAGGATACTCCATCTAACTCTACCATACCCGCGAATATTACTGAGCCTCCTTTAGCAACAGGAGCTGCTGACTTACCTCAAGAGGAGGAAGGTCAGTCTTTGACCAAACTTAGTAAGGATACCCCTCCAAAGGAGAAAACTCAAGCACCATTTCTGGAGCGTCTAAAATCAACAATTCTGAAAGATACTCCAGAAATGACATTGGCTTCTGAAACTGCATTAATTCAGGAAATCAAACAATTGCAAATAGAGGTTCCTTTGCTGCAAGCAATAAAGGAAATTCCTAAGTTGAATCAGTTGATCAAAAAACTATGTATTAAAACTCTGGGAAGGAAACCAAAAAAAAAACATTGTGCACATTGATGGCTATTTAGCTTACTTTTTTTCTGGAAGGGTTGTTGCTCCAAAATATGATGATCCTGGGAGTCCACTGATAACTGTTACAATTAATGAGGTGGAAATACCTAATGCATTGGTGGATTTGGGAGCAACTATTAATGTAATGACTGTGGATGTGATGGAAAAATTAAGTC
>VDFB02263225.1:0-47880 GCA_007258455.2 Sequoia sempervirens | reverse complement strand
ATGACCGATATATCAAAAAGCAGCAACAAGTGAATTCAGATTCTCCTACAGGGTATGACAAGTACAACATTGGGTCTGAAGATGATCCCAAGATGGTTAACATTGGTAATAGTTGCACTCCAGAAGAGAGAAATCAGATTATTCAATTGTTACAGCAGTACAGAGATGTGCTAGCTTATTCTTATGACGATCTGAAATCTTTTCAGTCAGGAGAAGTTCAGCATGAAATTCCTTTGAAAAGTGATGCAGCTCCCTTTAAACAAAAGCAGCGCCAGTATAATCCTAAAATTTCTGGCACTATTTATTTAGAAATCCAGAAGATGCTAGACGCACAAATTATTTTTCCCATTCATCATTCAACTTGGGTAGCCAATATAGTTCCAGTACGCAAGAAGAATGGAGAGATTCGCATTTGTGTGGATTTTCGGAATCTTAATCAGCAGTCACTAAAGGATAATTGTCCTTTGCCTATAATGGATCAAGTGCTCCACACAGTGACAGGTGCTCAGATGATGTCTATTGTGGACGGATTTTCAGGCTACAACCAGATTGAGGTGGGTGAAGCAGACAGACATAAAACTGCTTTTACTACTCCATGGGGTACTTTTGCATATCGTAGAATGCCTTTTGGATTAATTAATGCAGGAGCAACCTTTCAAAGAGCAATGGATTTAGCTTTCCGTGGTATCTTAGGAAGGTATATTGTAGTGTATTTGGATGATCTCACCGTCTTTTCAAAAGATCGTGAGAATCATTTATTTCATTTACAAGATGTGCTGGAAAGGTGCCGCAAACATGGTGTTTCTCTTAATCCCAAAAAGTCTATCTTTGGGGTTACTAAAGGCAAACTTTTGGGACATGTTGTATCAAATGAAGGAATCAAGATTGATCCTGAGAGGGTAAAGTCTATTCAAAATCTTCCTTTTCCATCCAGTAAGACAGCTGTTCATTCTTTCTTTGGCAAAGTGAATTTCTTGAGGAGATTCGTCCCAGATTTTGCTGAGAAAACACGTCATATTGTTAATATGATGAAAGGGAAAGCTGTTTTTCGTTGGAATGATGAAGGTAAAGCTGCTTTTGCTGAAATTAAAGATGCAATTGCTCATGCCCCGGTGCTAGTTAGCCCAGATTACACTAAAGATTTTATTATGTACAGTTATGCTTCAGAGCATACCATGTCTGCTATTCTGATGCAGCAAAATTCAGAAGGTATTGAGTCTCCCATTGCCTTCATGAGTTGTCCATTAAAACTTCATGAGCTTAAATATTCTACAGTTGAGAAGAACGCTTTTGCTGTAGTGAAAGCAGTTAAGTATTTCAGGTTCTACATTCTCAATTCTCATACGATAGTGTTAGTTTCGGATACAGCTGTCAAATCCATTTTGACACAGCAGGATTTTGGTACAAAAAGAGGAAATTGGGTGGCTAAAATCCAAGAATATGATTTAGAAATAAAACCTACCAAGCTTGTTCGTGGCAGAGGTTTATGTCAGCTGATGGCTGAAAGTAGTTCAGAAGAAAGTGAAGAGGAGACTTATGAAGACCTTCCTAAAGTGTTGTTTGTCAGCACTACTAATGAGTGGTATTCAAATATTGCCTATTTTCTGACTTATGGTAAATGTCCAGCTCGTCTCTCTTTCAAAGAAAAGAGAAATTTAAAACTCAAGGCTGCAAATTATATTCTTTGGGATAATGGTTTGTACAAAAGGACTCTTGATGGTAATTTTCAGCGTTGTGTTGATAAGGCACAGCAAGACAGGTTGCTTGAATCTTTTCCCAATTTGGCATGTGGTGGCTCCATCAGTAACTACTCACAAGATCTTGAGAGCTAGGTATTATTGGCCTACGCTTTTTCAAGATACATATAAATGGGTATGTAAATGTACACAATGCCAGCAATTCGTTGGAAAGCAAAAAATGATGGCACAGCCGTTAAAACCAGTGGTGATAGAAGAGCCTTTTAGGCAGTGGGGAATTGACTTCATTGGCATCATTAATCCTCACTCAAGTGCTGGACATACTTTTGTTCTTGCTGCAACAGACTATTTCACCAAGTGGGTAGAGGCTATTCTTGTAAAACATGCTACTTCTGAGGTAGTGTGTAGATTTTTGAAAGAAAACATCATATCAAGATTTGGTGTTCCTTATAAGGTGGTGACAGACAATGCATCTTCATTCTCATCTTACGAGGTAACTCAGTTCTGTTTTGATTATAGCATAATATTGGCTCACTCATCAGATTATTACCCTCAAGGTAATGGTCAAGTAGAATCAAGTAACAAAAATCTAATTACTATCATCCGAAAGCTTGTTGATGAAAATCAAAGATCATGGCATAAAGTGTTGTATGTGCTTTGTGGGTTGATCGCATTACACCCAAGCGAGCCATTGGCATGTCTCCATTTCAGTTGCTCTATGGAGTAAATGCAGAAATTCCTATTACATTGGAACTTCCAGCTCTCAAGTTGATGAAGGCCGTAGAAGATGCTACATTTGAAAGTTCTCTTGATAAGCGAATAATGTTTCTCTCTCAGTTAGAGGAACAAAGATCACAAGTAGTGGATCGTATCAATGACCATCAGAAGCAAGTTAAAGCTCTCTTCGACAAAAAAGCAAAGCAGAAAGTTTTCCAAGTTGGTGATCACGTCTTGCTTTGGGATAAGAGGAGGGAACCTAAAGGAATGCATGGGAAATTTGATTCTCTTTGGCGTGGTCCTTTTGTAATTCATCAAGTAATCAGTGAGAATAGCTTTCTACTGGCGTATCAAGATGGCACTCCGTTCCCACTGCCTTACAGTGGGCAGCATCTAAAACACTACTTTCAGTAGAGTTTTAGATTAGTTTCTGTATATAAGGTTTGAGTCCTTTAGTCTTTTTAGTCTTTCAAATTTTTAGTCTTTTTAAATCTTTTGAGTCTTTTCTTTGTGTTTTGTTTAATGACTCCGTAGCCCAATGAATCCTAAGGCACTTACAGATTCTGGATTCTACTACCTTCGTTTTCGAAGGCAGTTCCCCAGTCGGAGCTAGCTGTTGTCCTGAATTTTTGACTCGTTTTAAAAATTCAGATAACCAATCAAAATTTTCATAAAATTTGAGACTTTTCTTCTCTAAGGCACACATTACGAGGTGCAAAGAGTGACAAATCTTAGTTTTAGGTTTATTAACCTTTGGGCTACTCTTTTTCCCTCTTTCGTTCCCGTTTTTTGTCCATTTCTGAGTCATTTTTAGTGTCTTTTTGACCAAATTCGGGTTTTTGGAGCAAGTCAGCAAAAAGGGAAAATTTTAACTTAAAGGCAAAATTGCTAAAGTTCTTTAAAATCCCGAAATTGTTTAAGTGACTCTAAAAGTCCGAATTTTTGTTAAGTCTTCATGTTTTGACAAAAAGCAAAATTGTTATGTGGCTTTAAAAACCCGATTTGCTTTATGCAAAATTGTTATTTGATTACTGAAATATTCCGAGCCAATTTTTTTCAATTTTTGCCAAGTACACAACAATGCAGAGAGCACCCGTTAGGGTTAGATAATTCAAACCAGCAGATTACAAATAACTCGTTGCCAAGAATGCGCACTCAATCTCAACACGAGAGAGGCTGTCATATGGCAAGAGGATCGTCAGTGCCTTAAACAAATGCAACTGAAGGTAACTCTAACCAAGAATGCGCCGGAGAACGACGAGCATATGGTCAGAGGATCCCTACCAACTAATAAGCTGAAGTAACTCGACGTCAAGAATGTGCTTTCCAATCCGAGATGGAATGGGAGCTACCATATGACGGAGATGCTAAGAATTACAATGCAATTAAGGAAAATAAGCGGGAATGCTGAAAGTAAACTCAACACCCAGAATGTGCTTTCAAACCCGGAGTGGGAATGGAGCTACCATAGGGCGGAGATATAAAGAATTACAAAGCACTTCAGAATGTATAGTAATCGTTACAAAACATGATAAGCAAGATTAGAGAACGGCTGACAGTACTACTGTTCAGCTTACAATATGAAGAGAAATCGCCTGCCAAGAGCATAGAATTAGAACAATACAGCGTACATCAATTAAGAGGATTCTCCTTGCTTAACAAGAATGCCAAGACCCTTTACTTCACTCAAATACCAAACTGAATATTCAGTTTAAGACAGATCTGCACTTTAAAAAGGTAAAACAGCAACCTAGCACCACACAAAAATGATCATATCTCACTCATTTCTAACCCTATTGACGTGAAACCAAATGCAAAACATTCTAATGATGATGACAATGAAGATGGATCACAAAAACTTCTCACAAAGACCCCTATTTATTTTGCACGGCTTCCAAAGCACTTACAAAGTGAAATTGCCTGCAAGCAAGGGCGATTTACTTTAGATAATTCATAGACTTCAAATAAAATTCTGGAAACTTGCACAAATGGTCGCCCTACATAGGAAAATAGATTGGAACAGTACCCAGAACAATATTATTTCTGTTTCTTGAGTTGTGAGTAAAAACAACCTACAGCCATACAAAACCAGCAACTCTAAAATTGACAGAAAATACAATAACTCAACTACAAAATGTGAGAAGAACCAACTACAATGAAAGGAAACCAACTACAACTAAACCTCTCAACTAGTTGCTGTCTTTCAAGCAAGAAGAAGAGCCAAGCTAGGAGGCTTACATTCCTCGAAGCAATCCCAAAGCCAATCCGGCAGCATAACTTTGCAAATTCATTAGATAAACAAAATGAGGACCCCGAGCTCCAATTTATAACTTCCGAAGAGCTTTCTAGAAGGTGCGCCCTAATCCCAAGCTGCTTTTAGGTTTAAACTTTGACCCAAACACTTTCTTCCCAATGGCGTACTTTCCTTGTGAAATATTAATCACTTCTCTTTTTTAAATAAAATATAATCTCCTTCAAAAAGGCGTCCATTTTCCCTTTGAGCAATTATAAACTTTAGAAATATTAAAATATTTCCTTCATGAGAAAATACCCCTCAAAGTCCCCTTCTTTAAAACAACTATTAAGTTATAACACTAGGCCAAGGGGTGTTTTAAAAATAAAACATTTTGACTTAAAATAACTTATATCTTAGAAATGAACCCCTTAAGCCAAAAATGAGAATTACCCAATGAATTGCCAGAAGAGGAAAGTTGACTGGATTGATGCCGACTGGACCACTGCTAAAATTAGAATTTACTAAAAATAGTAAATTCCTAAAGATGCTTAGAATGCCAAGAAAAACATACCACTGCGAAGCCCTCTGAAAACCCAGAAGGAATCCATAATCCAAACACCCAAACTCCAACAAGCAAAACCCTGAATCTTCAAAAGAACCCATCAAACAGTCGGAAACCCTAATTCTGCCACTGACTAGCCGACAACACACTGGGAATAGGCTACCAATCACTGAAAAGTGAAGAGCTAAAAACGGGGACATTACAATTAAAAAGGTCCGATTCTATTTAAAACTTCCCAAAAGCCCGAATTTGTCTCAAATGAAATTGTTAAATGATCTTAAAGGCCCGATTTTGCCAAGTTAAAATGCGTTGACTTCTTAAAACCCCGATTTCATGTTTTGATGACATTTTATGTTGCAAAAGACTTCAAAAACTCCGATGCTGTTCTCATTCGAGTTATTTGAATCCTTTTTGGCTTTGACTTCCCTCTTTTAAGGAGATTTCATCGACCTCAAAGCTTGAAGTTCGGATTTTTATCAGTAAATAGCCATCACTCTTTCATTTTCTGGACGCGCCTAGGGTTTCTTCATCATTATTTTCATTTGCAAACTCGTTTTCAGGTATGTTATATTTTTCTTAGTCTCTTTTTAAACGTTTTTCTGTTACTTATCATTTTATATTAACGTCATTGTCATTCATGTATTGCGTTTCAGATTTTATCATCTTTATTCAAAAGCCGTTTTTATTTCTACACGTTTTTTCTTTCTTTGTCAAAATTGGATTTTATATATAGTTGTTGATACTTGTTTTTGTCTTAACTAAAACGCGTTTTCTTAGTTTTTGTCCACCTTTATATAATGCGTTCTCACTGTTATTTAGTTCGCCCTTTTCAAAATGCATTATCACTGCCATCTACCTTATCTTTATTCAAAACGCGTTTTTATTATATATCTTTCATATTCCACGTACCCTTCATTTCCCTTCATCTCATCCAAATCCGCCCTTCATTTCATATACTTTGTACCTCACATACCTTCCTCATATTATTCAACTTCATACCAATGCATTTTCCACTCTTAAAATGCCTTATATAATGAAAACGCATTTTTTTTCATCATTTCGCCATTCCAACAATAAACTTTTACTTCATTTCGCCTTCATCCATCTTTTCAGCAATAAAGCTTCCATATATCATTTTGCCTTCATCCACCTCAAATCCTCCATTGTCATTTTTCACAAGGTTATAAGATTCTCCTTCATTCACATTTTCGGGTTTTTAGTTCAAAAATGCAAGTCGGGATTTACAACTGGAATTGCAATTTTCAAAATTGCAAAATTGTAAAATTGTTAAATGTCCCAAAAATCTCGACTGCCTTTTATTGAAAATTGCCATAGTCATTTAAAAACCCGAAATGCCTTAAAAAGCACAAAAGTTGACCTTTTTTGGACAAAATTCCAAATCCAAGCTAAAAAAAACCTCTTTGTCTTGCTGTTCCAAGAAGACAAAACGTTGTTTTTGATTGCCATCATTCCATCAAGACTCGAATTCGTCATCACCATTCACTTTCCATCATTTTTCTAAAGACCATTTCATTGTCCTAGGGTTTGAGTTTCACCATGTCCACTCACGTTGATGCTGATGATATTCTAACCTTATGGGGTTTTCGCCGCAGTCTTGTAGATTCGTGTTCAATGACAGACGAACCAACTTCTCATAAAAGCAAGAAGATGAAATACAAATTTGATAAATATCAGAATGAGATTTCCCCATCTCACGTGGTTTCGAATATTGACGAAATCAAGGACACAGAAATTGGGCATGTTGATATGTTTGAGTTTCTTGGAAGAGCTGAGAAATCTACTTCTCCTGACATGCGGAAATTGCTGAGAAGTCATATTCATCTGGTCTCTTCTTTCCCTGTTGCTGCCCTAGAGCCAGAATTCGTCCTTGCATGTGCAGCACACTTTGATAGAGAATCTAGAACTATCAAGGACGATGACGGCAACGTAGTTATCTGTTGGCGTAACAACTAACACCTCTGGAGTAAGAGTTGCTACGAACAGCCTATGTACACTACGCAATGAGTGCTCTTCAAATTAGGAGGGGAAGCTCCCTCGTTGTGCTTTACAAAAGTACTTGCAAATGGAAATAAACTAAGCTAAATCCTGTCTTTTTGTTTCAGCTGTAGAGGTACAAGGCTTTCTTCAAAACTAATACATTGCAGTTGAGTTTTCTCTGGTTTCGCAGATTCACTAACTACAACTAAACTTAAAAACTTAAATTCTATCCAGTTCCCTCAAGAAAACAGAGCATGAGAAAACGGAGCAAGGTTATGACTATCAGACGATAAACGTGTTTAGATTCTCTACTTGAAGGCAAGGTGGCGCAACTATTATCTCAATCTGAACAAGTCTATTGGCACAAAACAGATTTAAGAATTTACCATGATAATCTTATGAAACCCTATGTGGCATAACACTCGATTAAAATAGTAAAGACTCGCAAAACAGATTTATCATCACAATCTTATGAAACCCTATGTGGCATAACACTCGATTAAAATGATAAAAGATTCACAAAACAGATTTATCTAAACTAAGGGAAGTATTTACCATGACAACCTTATGGAACCCTATGTGGCATAACACTCGATCATAACAGTAAAGACTTCACAAAACAGATTTATCATCACAATCTCACGAAACCCTATGTGGCATAACGCTTGATCAATAATGATAAAAGATTCACAAGACAGATTTATCTAAACTATGGAAAGAATCCACTATCACAATTGCATGAAACCCTATGTGGCATAACAATTAACTGTAATAGCAAAGACGCATGAACAAATACCAAAAGAGCAATATTGAGGGCAAGGTAGGCGCAGCATATATTTCTCTCTCAAGCAAAAGTTAATTACAAATGAGCAAAAGCTCTTATTTATATACATCAAGGTGTAGGGAACCCTAAAATCACCTTGTGTTAACTACAGTCTCGCAAATGCATGCAAGATTAATTATTAAACCCTAATGAAGTAAACTATACAGTTAACTGGAAAGCTACCATCAGTTAACCTGGTACAAATAACCTAAATGGACCATGTGCAAGCATGCACGTCCTTATTTAAAGCAAAGTTAACTGGACACTACCTTCAGTTAACTGGAAACCCTAACCCTAACTCCTGTGTTGATAATTCCAAGGATGAGATAAGCATGCATTAAATCAGCAAGTAAACTCAAGACTGAAAGTCGAGTTAACTGCTACTCATGACTCAACCCTCGAAATTAACTGCAGGTTCCAACTAGCAGATCACTCCATGTCAACTCGGTCTAACACTTCGACCAAGAACTCATCGATCTCTCTGTCATCTGGCACTTTAACGCTGCTCAAAACAATAGTCTGTTTCTTTAGTTCTCTGCCACTTTCCGTAATTGTGTGCATACCATCTTTACATTCTTCAGTCGCCCTTCTGAAACTGGCTGCAATCACTGAAATATTCTCTAATTTGGGCGCCATAGGTTCACCTTCAAGGCTGTCACGAATCAGCTTCTCGAACTCTGTTTGAACTTTATCCAACTCAACATACGTGCCATCTTCGAGAAGATAATGACACGGAATCTGAACAACGAAACCGCTGACAAGTGCAAATACTCCAACCACATCATCCTTGAGTGAAAACAATTTAGTAGAGATCTTCTCACATATTTCTGTCCTGAGAAGGTGCTGCTCTCTCCAAGTAAAAACTTTGTCTTGATCCTCATCGATCTCCAAGGCATCATATGCAACTGATAACTGAGATACCAGAACACGATCCTTTGCCAAGTTCTCTGCAACTGCAATCTCAAGTGACTGAACACCCTGACGGAGTTTATGTGCATCACCCCTCAACTGATACAAATCTGCAAGAAGAGTTTTACCAGCAGCAACTAAACTATCAATCCAGTTGTCCAAGAGTCTGCCATGACTAACCAACTGATCCAATTTTTGTTGTTCTGCAGGTGTATGCTGAGGAAGAACAGGTGTTCTACTCGAATTCCCATGAACAAGATCAGAAATGTATCGACGAAGTTGACCAATTTCAGCTTTAAGTAATGCCTTATCTTCTCCATCTTTGGTGATACGCTCTTCAAGATTATTGGTAACAATCTTAAGAAGAGATACATCTGTCTCTCGTGTAGTCCTGCCAAGATTAGCCTTAGTGAATGTAAAGTCACCAACCTCGACTTCATCTAAGCTTTTACCCTCTGGAGGAACTGCAACTTCAATAACGATTTCTGATTCTGGAGTCTTCTCAATGTGCACCTGTTTCTTTATCTTCTTGTTTGACCTTCTCTGATAAGGTTCACCGAACTCAGATAAGTCAAGGTTGTATGAAGGTTCACGCCTCTGTCTCCCTAAAGACTTCTCGAGCCAACAAGACTGAACAATATTCTCAATTCGCGGAGAGACTGTCCCTGATGTATCAACCTGTGGTGGTTCAGGTGTCTCCGATCCAGCTTGAATTGGTGTCTCAGGCTCAGAACTTATGTCAATAGGCTGTTCATGAGGTGAACTAGGAGGAGAAACATGAGGCTCGGCCTGAATAACTGTCTCTACTGGAACCTCAGGAACATTCTCAACTTGTTTCTGCTTCCTCTTACCAGTAGCTCTTTTCCCTGTGTTTCCACTAAGTCTAACCCCTTCAGGAGGTATTATAATGGCCTTGACTCTAGGTCTTGCTCTAGAAGTAGAAGGCAACGAAGAGAACTCCTTTGGCGGCTCTGCTACAGGAACTGACTTCCGTGTACATTTGCTCTCCAAGAACAACTTACTAGTCTTGATAACTGATATGGAAACCTCTTCGATAGAAATATTCTCCTTGGCATACCAATCAGGTGAGCGAAGTGGCTGCCAAGCAACTTGATCTTTGACATATGAATTGAGAAGAACTTCTCCATCATCATCCGATAGACCATCAACATCTTCTGATAGGTAATCAGAGAGCTGACCGATAGTGAGTCTACAATAGTGACGACGACGAACCTCGAATTCATCTTCACAATTAGCCTAGAAATCTTCAAGTGCTGGCGTATGTGCAATCCTTCGCTCTAACCGATCTACATAATGACCGAGAGGATCATAGGAACGCCTCTCAGTATAAGTCTTGAGTTTAAACCTTTCTATCTCAGTAGACATAAACCTGGCATCTGTCGCTGCATCACATGTGAAAATTCCCAATGTGAATGGAAAATTAGCCGCAGTCTTATGACGACTACGAAGAAAGAAATGGACATGCTGCATCTGTCTGAGGAACTCCATAAAAATGAGCTTATCTGAAGGGTATCTCGGTAACATCAGGGGTTCTCCAACATATCCATAAACGCGGATGTATGTAAAAGTAGGGAACTGGATAAACCAATCCGCCCAAGTCTCCATCGCTGATTTGACCTCGGCAGAAATACAAATGTGCATTTCATCATCAAGATCTCTTACTGTTCTCATGGAAAAGTGATCATTCACTGCTTGGAAATCCTGCTCGGATTGAGAAAACTCCAACTGAGGATAATACTCATGAACACGCTGAACACCGAGAGTGCCATTGGTTTTAAGAAACTTGTAGCTACCTTGAAAAGCAACCAAGTAAACAAAGTAGGATATCATATGAAACTCATGATACTTGAGAAAGTTAGTAAGTTGCTGATGTAAGCAATCACTAATCAGCATAGCCCAATCAAAACGCTCTGTACCATCAAGAACTCTGGTAATCAGGTAAAACATCCATGTACGAAAAGTGCTAGCATCTGATTGACCAGTAACTCGGTTAAGTAAAGTTATCAAAACAGCAACTTCCTCTTTGAATTCACCGCGACCAACCTTCTTAGGCAAATTAGTCTTCTGAACTGTCAACCATTTCTGAGCCACTTTCCTCTGCGAACGTTGCTGATCAGCATTCCATATCTTCTCACAAGCCTCAAGAACCACAGTGAAGTTATCTGAACGAGGAGGAATAGCAAAACATTTCTCTATGTCCTTCAGATTGAGACTGCAAACAACCTTGCCATCTGCTGATCTGATTTGTCGTGAAGACGAGTCATAATGCTTAATGCAAGCAAGTACGAACTCAAGATCAAAAGTAGTAACAGGAATAGATGCCGCTGCCAGCAACCCGGAACGCTCAAGATTCCTCAACGAATTGCTGCTAACACCTTCCAAACTGCTCAGATTGACCACTGGATAAACATGATTTAGGTCTGTATCTGACGTTTTGATGAAATTATGTGTAAGAGCTGATTTCACCTTGTAATCAATGAGATTGAACTGCATTTTGAAAATGATGACTTTTGACTGTAAAGTCGAATATATCTGGAAAACTTTCTGAAAACCTCTGGACAAAGCTAAAAATAGCCTCTGACGGAAGAAATTTTCGAAGTTTTTCTGGAACATGGGTTTTGTGCACAACTGAATTTTGAACAAACCCAGATAGCTAGATTCTCGAAAAAATGTGATTCGAGCCCACATGCAAAGAGATTCTCGGAAAAAAGCACAGAGCTTCAGAACGAAGGCAAGGGGCAATTTTCTCGAAAAAATCTAAGACGTGGGTCTTGTTGCAAACACTGAAATATGCGAACCCTGATAATCAGATTCTGAATATGTGTTGAATTTCTTTGACATGCGAAGAAAGTACCTAAGGTGAGAAATAGAAGAAATAAGACAGAAGATAGAAAGTTTTGCTTGTCTGCTTCTGAAAAATCTGCCAACTTCTTCTCTGGAATTTGATAAAACCTGCATGCAAAGTGAAAATAAAGTCTAGAATCTTCTTCCTCCGAACAATCTGAACTCGTTGCTTCGAAGAACGCTGAATTCGGACACCTGAATCACCTTTAGCTTGCTGGTCGCTCAAGAAGAATATGAGCTTCAGAGCAAAAGATGATGAAATAATGGACGCCATTGCTGAAATATATAGAATTTCATCATTGAAAATTCGCACTAAGCAAGGAATGCTTGAAAAGTGCGCTTGGCTTCTAATTGGACCCCATTTTAGTTAACTGGAATTGAGATAAGCTAATTAAAGCACCATGCATTAGGGTTTGCCTTTCAAATCTTCAGTTCAACTCATCATGCAATTTTGACTTCAGTTAGCAATCTATAATAAATTCGCCATCTTCAAACTTGCTTTATGATTCACAAATTTGACCTAAGGCGTGCCTTTAGATAACTAAAGTTAACAATCTTGATTGAGATAAGAAATTTGCCATCTTCATGCAATAAGCCATCTAAAAATAGCGCCCCTTTTCAATCTTCAGTTGGCCTTCAAGAATGCGCCAACTTCACATGCTTTAATCTAAATATAACAACCCTTTTGGAACTAAAGTTGCCATTCCTTGAAAAATGCGTAGCTTCACAAAATATGCTTCATCATAATAAGCACTAAATATGGCGACCCTTTTCATAACTGAAGTTAACACTCAAATGCGCCTTACTTCACAATTTAATGCTTCATCAAAATATGGCGTCCCTTCTTGAACTTCAGTTGACACTCAATGAAGCGCCATCTTCACTAAAACTTCACAATTGCAACAAAATTCGCCATGCATGTGAACTCCAGTTGACATTCACCGATAATCTTAAGTTAAGTGGACATGCAATCAAGTTAACTCAACATGCAAGATAGTTAACTGAACATGCAAACTAGTTAACTCGACATGCAAACTGAAAGATCACTCCACATGCCAACATCTGAACCGAAGATGACAACCTAGAAATCGTTTAGTCTAACTGCAGTCAGAACTCCAGTTAAGGCGTCCATTCAACTCACTTTCGAAAATTCAACTTTGAACTCTCAAGCGAATTCCAGACTTAGCCAAATTTCATGAAAATTTAAGCTAAAACCTCTGCCGGGACCTCTGTTCATCCTCTGACGCCAGTTGATTGACTTCTCCGATTGACTGGCTGACAGGTGCATTGCAGAGCTTAGTAAAAACCGATCAAAAGATATCCTGAGACTGCACGTCATAAAATTGACATCTGAAGGCTTAAAAATCTAGGCGCCTTTTTCAAAAGCTGCTCTTTTTCTCAGACTTTGTCAAATTTTGACTTCTGCATCTCGAACGAAGGGAAAAACAAATCCTTCATAACTTCTATTTTATCAACTTTCAGGACTGGATCTCAGGTTCACTGCGGAGCTGACTTCATTCCGGACGACAGCTGCAAAGGCACATTTCCCCAGAAAACATCATCTGAGGGGTGAAAAACAAGGGCGCCCTTTTGAGAAACTGCTCTTTTCATTCCAGACTTAGCCATTTTTGGAACTGGCTAGAATATCACAAACACTCCGACTGCAAGCCGCTGAGTCATCTTCTGAACTGACGGAGACAGGCAACGGAAAGTTGAACGTAACACGGACACATTGAATATCTGGTATCATCAGAAAGAAAGCATTAAAGGTTTGAAAAGCTTAGGCGCCTTTCCCAAAATGTGCTCTTTTGCTTTTTCCTCTGATATTTTGACTAAGATTTGACCCTACGTTTGACCTCAGGTTCAAGCACTTCAGCAACTCAGATTCACCTACTGACGGATGCGTCGCGAAGTACGAACAAACGTGAGAAAAACATCCTGGGTGGCATTTAGCCAAAAACCTTCAGTTGGCACCTCAAAAAGATGGGCGCCATTTCCAAAAGCTGCGCTTTTTACCAGTGTTAGCCAATTCTCACTTTCGACTTGTTTTGCACTGTATCCACCACAACTTGCTCGAAACAGGTCCGTTTGACAGACTTGATAGCTCATTGCGAAGCTGACGTGATGCCGGACGAATGTTTGCTGGAGGTGACAAACCCTAAAAAACAGGATCCGAGCCCCTAAAAGATAGGGCGCCCATTTGAGAATGTGCTCCCTTCTCCAGAGATAGAAAATTTTGGTGATTTCCGTTCAGATTTTCACTTTTCTTAAATTCCTTCAGCAACAGACTGACATGACACTGATACTAACTCCATATTTAAAAACCCCAAAAACGACCATTTGACAACACTTTAACAAGATTAAGACTCAATTAAGCAAAATGCCTTAGTGAAGCAAAAATTTTGGTTTTGGGTACAACATTATCAGACTTGATGCTGAGACAATCAATAGAATTTTGAGAGTTCCTGATGCTACTACATATTCAGAGATCACATTGAAGAGTGCTCACAAACATTTCGAGCAGAAAAAGAATGATTGTATCAAACATATCAATTCTAAATGGCTTCTCAAATCAAGACCTTGTGTGACCCAGATACCCAAGTTGTATCGGTCTGATTTTAAAGAGGAAATTAATGATATGATCACTCTTCTGAGCAGAATAGTAGGGTTGAAGGTTTCTAATGTGTTTGAAAACTAGATGTGTAAGTTTATGGTGGTTATTAGAAAAGCACAACATCCAATATTCTGGGGAGAAATAATCAGTGACAGTTTGTGTGAACAGCTTGCACAAGTCCCTACCACTCTTACCTTCTATATGAACGCATATTTGGTTTATATAGCAGCTTCGTTGAGGCATTTTCCAGGCCTATCTCCTCAAGGTGACAGATCGTTGGTGCCTGTATGGGAGTATTATGATCAGCTGACATTTATTCCAGGTCGAGCGCATTATAGAAGAGTTCAAGATGCTTTCTTTGGTTATTTTATGTGTTTATTGTACAAAGCATTGGTAAACAACAGGGTATATGAGGCAGCTTGGAATAAAGTAAATGAGTATGGCTGCTTGTTTCTTCAATTTCCTACCTTTACTTATATGAGAGTCGGCTGCTTTGAAGACCAACCTTCTATGCTTCCAAGGTATCCGACTGATAAAATTATTCTGATGGAGCTAGGAAGGTAGCTGATGGTAGTGCATGAACGTCAAGTTTCACAACACAAGACTGGAGTCAGTATTTCATCACATAATCCATTGATAATTGGGAGGTATTCCTTGACAACTTCTTCAAGAGCCAAAGCAATGGAAACTGAACTTCAAGAAATAACATTGAAAAGATTTCAGGCCAGAATAGATTTTGATTATAGAAGGATGAAAGACAAAATTAAAAGAGCCTTCACTCATGTGCACCGCATTGAAGACATTTGGGCAGACCTTCGGACAAAAAAAGATATATACAGAATGGATTATTGCAGACTTACATTGGAGCAAATTATTGATCTGAATCTGACCTTAATTCCAGAGGGAGTAATTGATGATAGGCAGGTTTTAGATCCTGAATACGAAGAACAAGGAGTTGCTAATGCGCCCATTCCTGCAATCCGGTGGTCTCAAAAGGAATCTGTCTCTATCTTTGATAGATTTCAATCAGTCTTGGCAAACACCAACGCTTGGCTCAAAAGCATAGGTGTTAAGACTCTTAAAATCAAAGTTAGGGCTGAAGATGATCCAGCTGGTCCTAAGGGATTGAAGTCAGAAATTAGAGAGAAATCAAAAGAAGGAGCTTCCTCTTCAGGTACTAGAATTAAGTTGAAGGTAAGCCGAGCTGCAGAACAACCATTGGAAAAGGAAACACTAAAGGGAAAGGAAGTTAATCAAATGCAGATTCAGGTTTTGGATCAGCAAGAAGAAGAAGAGGTTCTTGAAACCTCTACCATTCTAAGTGAGATAACTCCTCACATTGAAGCTCCAATACCAGAATCAGCCATATCTCCTGTGTCTCCTATCGACAGTGATGTTGATTCCTTCTCCACAGTTTTTGTCCCTTCTATTCCACCTCAAGAGACTAGTCATCAGTCCTTGTCGATAATGAATACACCCATGAGAAACTTGCCCAATAACTTGGAAAGTATCTTTGATGCAAATCCAATCTTTCCAGCCATGTCAGAAATAACTCTCCCAGAGATAGATACATCTGTAGCGAGCTTTGATTGTTTCATGGTTAATCCTAGTTGTAATTTGTCTTCTGGGCAAAATATAGTTGCTATACAAACTGAGGCACCATCTAGAATTTCAGTTGTAACACAAACTGAATCTATTTCTACGGAGACTACAGTTGCTATTTCAGATGTGACAACTTTGGATCTTCCTCCATGGTTGAATTCAATTGCTCCCAAAAGAAAGAAACAAGCAGTGTCTCCTGATATTTTTGATTTCCAAAAATTGAAGAAATCGAAACCAATGGTTGCAAAGAAAGCAAAAACAGTCTCACAAGTATTTGTTGACAGCAATAAAATAAAATATGCTGAGATTGCAGAACCTCTTGTTGATAAACCACATGAAGAGATGCAGGTGTCTGATTACAAGTTCACTAGGGTGGAATTGGGCAAGCAGACTCATGCCAATATGATGCAAGATGCTCAGAGTTCAATAACAATTTTGGCACAAAGCTATAATGAACTTCTAGCCAAAAAGGAAAAGCTCAAAGAAGACAATGATCAGCTAATTTTAGTTATTCAAAGAATTACTGGATCATCAGAAGCAGTCGGTTCTCTATCTGCAGCTCCTCCTAATGAATCAATTAGGCAATTATAAAGAATTGCGCAAAAGGCCAAAGCAGTTGATTCATGGGTAACTCAACTGATTGATCAAAGTATTCCAATGATTGAAAAGACCTTGCAAGTTCTCAAAAATGTCAGAATAGCCAAAATAAAGCTAAATCAGACTTTGGAAGCCTTCAAGCAGAGTTTGGAATCGCTTGAAAAAGATTTAAAAATATGGCATGAGATAGATCAAATCAAGTTACAAATTCTATGCAGTAATTCAATCTTACCAAACAGAGAGAAGTACATAGAATTTGAAGAACTTATGACGAATAAGTCATTGGTTATTCAAGATCTCATCAAAGATATCCAGGCCACATTAGAAATGAATGATGAAGTTCAGCAGGATATTCTTTCAAGTTTTGAGAAAATCTCTTGTACAGTTTTGAATCAAGAAGATGAATTACTTGCAGCTGATTTAGTTACTACAGAAATGGCAGCCAATCTTTGTCATCAATTGGAATCAGAGCATTTTACCATGGATTCGATTCACAAATTTATTAATCATCAGATAATCCTTGAGAAAATGCAAACTTCTTATGAAGAACATAGACTTGCAACAATCAGATACTTTGATGTAATCTTGAAGACTGTTGCAGTAGCCAAGAACACATTGGGCCCCGATGCAAATGAATTGCAGATGATCATCAGCAAATTCTTATCTTTCAAAGATAGGAATGTGACAAATTAAAATATTAGGTTGTTTTATATATTTTACTTTCGACAAATATATGTAAAAACAAATTTTGCAAATTGCAAATGTTCTTTCCTTGCAATTTTGAAAAATGTAATTACGTGTAAAATCTTACAAAACAAATCACAATTTGGATTGTAATTTTGAATAAGTCAATTGCAATTAGTTATCGGTTGAGAGATTTTCTCAAGTTTGTTGAGATCCTCCCACCTTTTTCTCCAGACCTTCCTCCTATAAATACTTGAGGGGTCTATTGTAATTTGATATCTTTTTAGCAAGTAAGAAAACTCTGCAGAATTTTATACTCATAAAGTCTTTGAGCTTTATAGTTGATAATTGCGAATTTTCAAGTAATATCAAGAAGTTGGAATTTCAGACTTTGAGCTGAATTCTCATTTTGCATCCTTTATGTTCTTATGTCATTTTGGATCATCATTTTGTGACTACTTGAGAATTGTAGAATATTGCTGAAGAGAGATTCGATTTAAATATCTGCAGTCTTTGTGCTGTAAATGTGATGATTGAATTCATAGTTAGTATTAGAAATTGAGAAGAATTATAAGTCTTTGTGCTCGTAGTAGTTCTCATTTAGAGTAATCAAAAGATACATCGTAGTTACAGACTTTGTGCTGTTTTATGTTGTATGTTCTCATTAAGTAATTATTCTGAAAAGGGTAGATAGGATCTCATTCCTCAAGACTTTGTGCTTATTGGTTGTTTTCCCGTCCCGGAGGAAGTAACGGAAGTCTTTGCGCTTTCAGGAAACTTTATTTCCTCTTTCTTAAATTCACTGCATAGCTGCTGTAATAAGTTTCATCCACATATACTGTTTCTTTTCTGTGAAGAGAGAAGAACGTAATCTTTCCTGAAATAAGAGGAACGATTGCTGTCCTACCCATATCAGTTTTATTTAGTTAAAGGGGGAGCCTTCCCTAAATTAGGAGAGTTTAATCTCACGTGCTGTGGTTGAAATCACTATTTTGTATACTTTCACAAGAATACAAAATTTCCAACGAACAAAATCGTCCTGCTGAAAATCATCGGGAATGAAACATTAAAGTTGAAGTTCTTGAAATATCCCAATGAGATTTCATCAATCTAATGAATTCCGTATAGACTTCCGTATAGACTTCCATATGTAATAAAAAGGGCTAGCCAAGAAACAGTATATCAGAACAGACACATCTGTTGCATTAATAGTCATAGCCAAAAACTTAGCATCATGGCATTTAAGGCAAGACCTTGAGGATTCCCCTGTCTACACAGGAGTGTTTTAGCTTTATGAGGAGGCTCCATGGTGACGAACAAGTGAATGCTAGGAGCTAACTAAGGTAGCTTATCTCAAAATCTACCCTTTTCCTACGCCTCCAAGAAATATTGAACAGAAGATTTTGAGCAGGAAATATGACTGCAAAACACTTCTAAGAAGCCCATGAAAGAAATCAATGCAATAAGCAGCATCTAAACTTCAAATCCAAGAATATTCATAATGCAACTTGATCCTGGGAATTAGCAATCACCCCAGTGATAAAAATAGTTTCAAATTTGTAAATCAGAGATCAAATTCTACAGGAAAACAATTAATCAATCTTGTGAACAAAAACTGCCAAGCGATGAGACAAAGGAGAAACTAAAATGGCCACAGGTATGCTGAATGCTTTTCCCATGTCATATATTGATGGCCATACTTGCATAATCTTCCAACAAGTGATTCTCACCAAAATATGAATTTGTAATATTATTTTCTGTTCTAGTCATCCCTCATTACTCGAGGTTCTCAAAAGAAGAAATATAAACTTGATCCTTATGCTTAATCATCCCAGCTACTTTGTTGGCCATTAAATCTGCAGCTTTGTGCTGATATGAGCAAAGATGGGTGTATCAAGGAACTGATATAAGTCCCTGATATTGTTAACAAATCTGTCCAATTACCACTGGTGGTATCCGCCAAACTTGAGTGCACCAATTATCAGTTTTCAATTCCCTTCAATATCAACATTTACCCAATTATGTTCTTGATAAATTCTTAAGCTTGTTAGGAACAGTATCCTAAAGCAACAAAAAGGACAAGTAATGAGCTATCTTGATCATCTCCTAAAAGTTAATCTAACTCTGATCCCAGCCATGCCTGGGTTCCCATTTGCAGACCTGTTGATATTCAAGTCTGCCATTTGTTGTGGTGACTCCTGTGTAATGTCCCCTATCCTGATTTTCGCTAGAATTTGCCTGCTGAACACAAATTGCAGCAACTAGGGTTAGGATTCGTCTTACCAATTAAAATATCTCTTTAATAATGCAATCTTGGGTTTGAATCCTGCGAACACCATATGAACAAGATATGCAAATATATACATATATACTTATGAGAGTTAGACAATTACATCACATCCATAGATTATCAACAATGCAAACATATTAGAATTTTGGTAGAAGGGACATGATTGGTCCGCCCGAAGTCATATACCAAGCCTATGAGGGTGCATACCACAACCCTCCCCCTTGGTGACTTGTACCTGCTTTCCCCATCAATGCCTCAACTCCCTGAAGACACTTGCCATCTTGTGGAACTGGGTGGGGGTCATAAGTGGGCTTTGTCGGCTCTTTGCGTAAGTGTCCTTACTTAGCCTATCTACCACTCCACCCTAGGCCCATCCTACAAGATGGGTTTTAGACAATCAAGCACATCATATATTCTATCACAAGAAATCATTTATTAAATATTCTTATTATCATATAGGCAATATGCATACATATGTAAACAATGATTTTCAGAAAAATACACCTGAATATAGGATATATTTGATAATAGCAATCTGTGGTGATGAAATGGATTGGTTCTCGTTTGTCTCCTGGTTTGTATGTTTCTTCTCCTTAATCGATCTGTCTTCAATATTCATAAGATATTACTTACAGAGAAACAATAGATTAGTTCAATTGAATAATTACTAATAAGGGTTACTAATTGCTGCAAGCATCATTATTGCATAATCGTATATATATGTATATATATATATATATATTCTATATATTCATATTCATATATATATGTATGTTCCATTATATATATATATGTAATTATATTTACTTACTTCCCTTATTGATTTATTACTTATTTAGTACTTGAAGATATTCTATATATTCATATTCATATATATATGTATGTTCCATTATATATATATGTATATTTCATTATATATTTGTGTATATGTAATTATATTTACTTACTTCCCTTATTGATTTATTACTTATTTAGTACTTGAAGATATTCCATATATTCATATTCATATATATATGTATATTTCATTATATATTTGTGTATATGCAATTATATTTACTTACTTCCCTTATTGATTTATTACTTATTTAGTACTTGTGTTATGTACTTGTCATGTTAGTTAGTTGTCTTGGGAATTAAGTTCCCGACAAAACAATTAGTTGTAATGAAGGGACGCGACGGTCAGCCTCTCAATCACCACTAGTGTAATATATGTACTTGAGTCTTGTAGTTAGGAAACATTGTTGCTATGATTATGTTCATGAATGTTATGATTCTGGAGACTATTCTATTGTGTACTTGTGCTACACTATTATAGTATGGATGATTGTACTTGCATACATTCTATCAATAAAGACAGTATGATTGTTTTGTGCATTGTGTTCTAGTACGTGCATTATGTTCTGTGAGTTAATTCCGTTTACTCTCGGAGTACGTTGGAATTCATTCCTGTGAGTAAATACTACAGACTTGGCATGAGCCTTAGGTTGGAGGTTTTCACATTTTAATTGCTGTATATTTTATATTTAGGTCTGAATTTCATTAAATAGTGTTTTGGTTACTGTTGTGTGTGATTTTGGATGCTATTATTTCATATATCAGTCTTGGTCATTGCTTAGATCATTTGTGAAAGAGGATTGAAGTCTTGTCAAGTGAAAATCTATGTCATATTGCAATCTGATCATAACCTATGTATAGTCTGAAGTGTCAATGTATTAAGGCAATGATGTAAGAATGGTCATATTTACATTGTAATGCTGAAGTTAATGTCATGATGAAATCAGTTTAGTGGAGTTGGGTTTGTTAGCATTCTATTTAGCCATTGCAATGTTCAGTTAATTTATGTAATGCTCAGAATAGTTTGTGCAATCTAATTTGACAAATGAAATATGTCAAAATAAGTTTGGAAATTATTGCTCAATCCTAGCAAGGAATTTTATAGTGTTATCAAAGTTGTGCATCTTGCCAACTTGAGGGTTTTAGAACCAAATTTGGACAGCAGAAAATTCAGATCAGTTATTCAGTGGGGCATCATGGCTACTATCAGTGATCCCATTAACTCTTTGCTTGAATCTATGAAGCAAAGTCAGGCTGATTTTGAGTGGAAATGGAATAAATGGAGGAAAGAACAGGAGGCTACCAAAGTCTTTCAAGAGAAGTTGAAATTTATAGGTAAGAAGCTAAAACACTTACCTCAGTCAAAAATAGTTTCTTAGCATATTGGAGGAAGCAAAAAGTTGTCTATGCAAGGTTGGTCAATTACCTTCCCAGTTGATGTGTAAAGCTATGACTTCATTGGTACATTCTTTGGTTAAGCCAGTGTTGATGAGACATCAGGATGAAGAGGTAAGATTTGCAGTTGTCACTTGTATTAGTAAAGTTGCGAGAATTGCAACTCCTAACACACCTTATGATGATGACATTATGAGGGAAATACTTCAGCTGATTGTGGAGTGTTTTCATGGGTTACATGATGTCAAAAGCCCTAACTTTGGACAAAGAGTTAAGATCTTGGAAATAATGGTAAAGGTTAGGTTATGCTTCTTTATGATTGATCTTGGGTATGATGATTTAATTCTTCAAATGGTCCATTGCTTCATCACTAGAATAAAAAAATGACATCCAGATAATGTCAAAACAAGCATGCTAACTATCTTGTCCCTGATCCTAGATGAAGGTGATGATATTTGCAAATAGTTGCAATCAGATTTGTTGGTCATTTGGAGAAAGGAGCAACATATCTCAACCGCAAGTTATGATTTCACAAAAAAATTGGTTGAGCTGAAAGTTGAAAGATTCAAGGAACAATTGACTAAGGAAGAACTAATCTCATTTGGTATGCAGGTTCCTTTCTCTCTACATGAAGAATGCAGGCCATCATCCAGTGAATCAGTTGAGTTGGATGATGAATATAAAGAGCAAATTGAGCCCTCTTGTGTTATAACACCTAATGAGGGTATTGATGATGATTTTACATGTGGGACCAGCGCTGCCTTGGTTCCAAATTAGAATGTATGTATGGATGATAACAAAGAAGAAAATGGTTGTGTGACTCAAGCACTTCAAGAACAATCTGATGCTTCTTCATACAAAGCAAAAGTTGTTCATCAATCCAATAGTCCACATAATTTGGAGAACCAATTGAAAGTGAGTGAAGATAAGATTGTTGCATTGTTGTCTTATTATGATAGAATGCACAAATTGATTGAGGACCACCTTTGGAAGGTTCAACTTAAAAGAAGACAAAAGGAATTGAAGAAGAATCTTTGCAGGATAGTTTACAAGTAATCAAGGAAGGTCTGATGACAATGAAATTAGACTACTTACATCTTCTTTCAGATCGTGACCATCTCTTCAACCTCGTTGAAATATATTCAATTGCATTGAGAGGGAAAAAAGAGGAAGTTGATAAGCTCTCTCATGAGCTTAAGGTTACCATGGATTCCTTGAAGAGCACTCAGATGGCCCTTCAAGAATCCGAGGCCCAGGTTGATGAGCTTTGCTTGGAGTTAAGCTTGGCTCAATCTTCGTCATCTACAACAATAGTTCAAACATCTATGGCAGCCATAGCTCATGATGAAGATAGTAGTGTGAAGTCTTCTATCATTCACACTCAAGATGCAAGTAAGTGCCTCTTGTGTTGGTTAGGCAAGGGGAACATTCAGATTTGTATGGGCTCGAGGAGTCTTCTTGTGGTGAAGATTCCTATAAAGAGTATGAGGCCACCATGGTTTCAGGATAGGTGACTCATGTCATGGAGTCATTTGATGGAGTTATGCACGAGGGTAGAAGTATTCCATCTCTAACCCATTGGTTTCTACCTCCTACATTGTTGATTGATGGCTGTCCTTTGCTGGTTAGAGAATTTTTAGGGTACACTTTGAGGACAACAGCTGTTTGGATGCATATGAGAGTTTGGGATTGCCACCTTGGTGTTGGAGGATGGTTTGATGATGAGTTCTTATCATCCTTTGACATTAGAGATACCTTTTGCTCCATCATAGACATGATTTATAGATTGCATGGTGTTGTTTTGATTTATACCAGCAGCTTGGTAGGGGTTGGTATGTGTTTCTATGCATGTTGGTTGAAAATTTTGTATTCTTGTGAAAGCATACAAAATTGTGGTTTCAACCACAGTACGTGAGATTAAACTCTCCTAATTAAGGGAAGGCTCCCCCTTTAACTAAACAAAACTAAATGGGCAGGACAGCAATCGTTCCTCTTATTTCAGGAAAGATTATATTCTTTTCTCTTCATAGAAAAGAAATAGAAAATGTTAATAAAACTTATTACAGCAGCTATGCAGTGGAATCAAGAAAGAGGAAATAAAGTTTCCTGAAAGCACAAAGACTTTCGTCACTTCCTCCGGGACGGGAAAACAATCAATAAGCGCAAAGTCTTGAGGAATGAGATCCTATCTACCCTTCTTAGAATGATTACTTAATGAAAATATACAACATAAAACAGCACAAAGTCTGTAACTACAATGTATCTATTAATTACTCTAAATGAGAACTACTTCGAGCACAAATTCTCGCAATTCTTCTCAATTTCTAATTCTAACTACAAATTCAACTTTCAATATTTACAGCACAAAGACTACAGATATTTAAATTGAATCTCTCTTTAGCAATATTCCACAATTCTCAAGTAGTTACAAAATGATGCTCCAAAATGACATAAGAACATGAAGGATGCAAAATGAGAATTCAGCACAAAGTCTGAAATTCTAACTTCTTGATATTGCTTGAAAATTCACAATTAATAATTATAAAGCTCAAAGACTTCATGAGTACAAAATTCTGCAGAGATTTCTTGCTTGCTAAAAAGATAAAAGATTACAAAAGACCCCCTCAAGTATTTATAGGAGAGAGGCCTGGAGAAAAAGGTGGGAGGATCTCAACAAACTTGAGAAAATATCTCAACCGATAACTAATTGCAATTGACTTATTCAAAATTACAATCCAAATTGTGATTTGTTTTGTAAGAACTTACATGTAATTACATTTTTCAAAATTGCAAGAAAAGAACACTTGCAATTGCAAAACTTGTTTTTACATATACTTTGTCGAAAGTAAAATACATAAGACAACCTAATATTTTTAATTTGTCTCATTCCTATCTTTGAAAGATAAGAACTTGCTGATGATCATCTGCAATTCATTCAGATCGGGGCCCAGTGTGTTCTTGGCAACTGCAACAGTCTTCAAGATTACATCAAAATATCTTATCGTTGCAAGTCTATGTTCTTCATAAACAGTTTGCATTTTATCAAGGATTATTCGATGATTAACAAACTTGTGAATCGAATCCATGGTAAACTGCTCTGATTCCAACTGTTGACGAAGATTTACTGCCATTTCTGTAGTGACTATATCAGCTGCAAGTAATTCTCCTTCATGATTCAATATTCTGCAAGGGATTTTCTCAAAGCTAGAAAGGATGTCTTGCTGTACTTCATCATTCATTTCTAGTGTAGCTTGGATATCTTTGATGAGATCTTGAATAACCAATGACTTGTTTGTCATGAGTTCTTCAAATTCTATGTATTTCTCTCTGTTTGGTAGGATTGAATTGTTGCATAGAATTTGTAGCTTGGTTTGATCCATCTCATGCCAGATTTTTAAATCCTTTTCAAGTGAATCCAAACTTTGCTTGAAAGCTTCCAAAGTCTGATTCAACTTTATTTTTGCTATTCTGACATTTTTCGGAACTTGTAATGTCTTTTCAATCATTGGAATGCTTTGATCAATCAGCTGTGTTACCCATGAATCAACTGCTTTAGCCTTTTGCGCAATTTTCTCTAATTGCCTGACTGATTCATTAGGAGCAACTGTAGATATTGAATCAACTGTTTCTGATGATCCAGTAATCCTTTGAATAACTGAAACTAGTTGATCATTGTCCTCCTTGAGCTTCTCCTTTTTGGCTAGAAGTTCATTGTAGCTTTGTGCCAAAATTGTTACTGAACTCTGAGCATCTTGCATCATGTTAGCATGAGTCTGCTTGCCTAATTCCACCCTAGTGAACCTGTAATCAGATATCTGCATCTCTTCATGTGGTTTGTCAACAAGAGGTTCTACAATCTCAGCATATTTCATTTTATTGCTGTCAATAAACACTTGCGAGACTGTTTTTGCTTTCTTTTTAATCATTGGTTTTGATTTCTTCAACTTTTGGAAATCAAAAACATCAGGAGACACTGCTTGTTTCTTTCTTTTGGGAGCAATTGAATTTAACCATGGAGGAAGATCCAAGGTTGTCACATCTGAAATAACAACTACAGTCTGTGTAGAAATAGACTCAGTTTGTGTTACAACTGAAATTCTAGGTGGCGCCTCAGTTTGTACAGCAACTATGTTTTGTTCAGAAGACAAATTACGACTAGGATCAGCCATGAAACAATCAAAGCTTGCTACTGATGTATCTATCTCTGGGAGAGTTATTTCTGATATGGCTGGAAAGATTGGATTTGTATCAAAAATATTCTCCAAGTTATCGGGCAAGCTTCTCACAGGTGTATTTATTATTGATGAGGAATGATGACTAGCCCCTAGAGGTGGGATAGAAGGAACAAATATTGTGGAGAAAGAATCAACATCACTGTCGATAGGGGACACAGGAGATATTGCCGAATTAGGTATTGGAGCTTCAATGTGAGGAGTCATTTCACTTAGAATGGTAGAGGTTTCAAGAACCTCCTCTTCTTCTTGCTGATCCAAAACTTGAATCTGCATTTTCTTAACTTCTTTCCCCTTTAGTGTTTCCTTCTCCAATGGTTCCTCCACAACTCGGCTTACCCTTAACTTTATTTTGGTACCTGAAGAAGAAGCTCCTTCTTTTGATTTGTCTCTAATTTCTGACTTTAATCCTTTAGGACCAGCTGGATTATCTTCAGCCCTGATTCTGATTTTAATAGTTTTGACACCTGTGCTTTTGAGCCAAGTGTTGGTGTTTGCCAAGACTGACTGAAACCTATCAAAAATAGAGACAGATTCCTTTTGAGACCACTGGATTGCAGGAATGGGCGCATTAGCAACCTCTTGTTCTTCATATTCAGGATCTAAAACTTGCCTATCATCAACTACACCTTCTAGAACTAAGGTCAGATTAAGATCAACAATTTGCTCCACCGAGAGCCTGCAATAATCCATTCTATGAATATCTTTTTCTGTTCGGAGGTCTGCCCAAATGTCTTCAATGCGGTGCACATGAGTGAAGGCTCTTTTAATTTTGTCTATCATTCTTCTATAATCAAAATCCATTCTGGCCTGAAATTTCTTTAACGTTATTTCCTGAAGTTCAGTCTCCATTGCTTTTGCTCTTGAGGAAGCTGTCAAAGAGTACCTCCCAATTACCAATGGATTATGTGATGAAATACTGATTCTAGTGTTGTGTTGTGTAGCTTGACGTGCATGTACTGTCATCAACTGCCTTCCTAGCTCCATCAAAATAATCTTATCTGTTGGATACCTTGGAAGCATATAAGGTTGGTCTTCAAAACATCCGACTCTCATATAAGTGAAGGTAGGGAATTGAAGAAACAAGCAACCATACTCATTTACTTTCCTCCAAGCGATCTTGGATACCCTGTTGTTTTCCAATGCTTTGTCAAATAAACACATAAAGTGACCAAAGAAAGCATCTTGAACTCTTCTATAATGCGCCCGACTTGGTCTTAAAGTCAGTTGATCATAATACTCCCATATAGGCACCAATGATCTATCACCTTGAGTAGATAGGCCTGGAAACTACCTCAATGAAGCTGCTATATAAACCAAATATGAATTCATGCAGAACGTAAGTGTGGTAGGAACCTGTACAAGTTGTTCACACAAACTGTCGCTGATTATTTCACCCCAAAATATTGGGTTCTGTACTTTTCTGATGACCACAATGAACTTATACATCCAGCTTTCAAACATATTGGAAACCTTCAACCCCGCTATTCTGCTCAGGAGAGTGATCATATCATTAATCTCTTCCTTAAAATCAGACCGATACAATTTGGGTATCCGGGTCACACAAGGTCGTGATTTGAGAAGCCACTTGTGATTGATATGTTTGACACAATCATTCTTTTTCTGCTCGTAATGATTGTGAGCACTCTTCAATGAGATTTCTGAATATGTAGTAGCATCAGGAACTCTAAAAATTCTGTTGATTGTCTCAGGATCAAGTTTGATAACCACGTTGTCGTCATCGTCCTTGATGGTTCTTGATTCACTGTCAAAACGGGATGCACATGCAAGAACAAATTCAGGCTCAAGAGCAACAACAGGAAAAGAAGATACCAGATGAATATGACTTCTCAGCAATAACTGCATGTCGTGAGAAGTTGATTTCTTAGCCCTCTCGAGAAACTCAGACATATCAATATGCCCAATTTCTGTGTCTTTGATTTCGTTAATATTTGAGACCACGTGAGATGAGGAAATCTCATTCTGATACTTATCAAATTTGTATTTCATCTTTTTGTTTATTGGAGAAGCTGGTTCATCTGTCATTGAACAGGAATCTGCAAGGCTGTGGTGAAAACCCCATAAGGTCAGAACATCATCAACATCAACATGAGCGGACATGGTGAAACTCAAACCCTAGGGCAATGAAACCATATCTAGAAAAATGGTGGAGAATGAACGATGAAGACGAATTCAGGTCTTGATGGAGTGATTGCAACCAAAAGCAACGTTTTGTCTTTTTGAAACAGCAAGACAAAAAGATTTTTAACTTGGATTTGGAGTTATGTCTAAAAAAGTTCAACTTTCGAGCCTTTTTAAGTATTTCGGGTTTTTTGATGACTTTAGCAATTTTACAAAAGGCAATTGGGATTTTTTGAACATTTGACAATTTTACATTTTTGCAATTTTTATAATTGCAATTCCGGTTATAAATCCCGACTTGCACACTTTGTACTAAAAACCCGAAATATGAGCCAAAGTGAAATTTTTGCGAAAAATGGCAAAAGGAGGATTTGATGTTCGATGAATGTGAAATGCAAGAAGCTGATTGGCGGATGAATGGAAATGGGAGACGAAAACATTATTGCTGGGAGAATGGCGTGATGAAAAACGGGTTTTGTGTAAGGCATTTTAAGCATGGAGACATATGGAATGCTAAGAAAAACGTTTTCTAAATAAAGAGAAAAACGTGTTTCTAGCTGAAAGGAAGATGAAAACGTATGGAATGAAGAGAATGAAGTTATATGAAATGAAATCAAAATGCGTTATCATGTATGGAAATGGAATGATATGGAGAGTGAATATCAATGGGATGAAAGGAAATGAAGGGCGCATGGTATGTGAAGGGCATATTGTAAATGGAAAATGCGTTTTTAGTGAAGGCGAGCTGAATGACTATTATTTTAGAATGAAAACGTGTTTATTAGAAAGGCAAAAAAGTAAATGAGTAAAAGAAATGAGTTTTTGTAAAAACGTTTTAAATGAAAGCATAAAATATTTACAAAAACAAAATACAAGATTGTAAGAAAACAAAAAAGAAAACATACCTGCAAGTAAATTTGTAAACGAAAATGACGATGGAGTAACCCTAGGTGCGATTTGCAAACTCGGAAAATGAAAGAAACTTGGATATTGACAGCTGAAAGTCCGTTTTAAAGATTTTGGATCGATAAAATCTCCTTGGAATAAGGAAGACAAATGGAATAGGACTCGAATAGCTCAGATCAAAACGGCGTCGGACTTTTAGGAGTTGTTTGCAAGTTAGAATGACATTCAAAAACGAAATCGGGTTTTTTAGATGCAAACACAAGTTCCTTTTTGAAAAATCGGGTTTTAAAAATGACTTTGCAAGCATTTTAAACAAATTCGGACCTTTATAACCATTTAACAAGTGAAATCGGGTTCTTTTTATGCTATTGCAAGTGTTTTTAAAGAGAATCGGGTTTTTTAGCTCACTTAAGCAATTTCGGAACTTTTTTAAGTTTTAGCAATTTTGCTCTTAAGCTAAAATTTTCCTACTTGCTGAGTTGCCTAAAAAACCCGATTTTAACCAAAAAGACAGAAAAAGACTCAAAAATTGACAAAAACGAAAAAGAAAGAGAGAAAAAGGGTAACCCAAAGGATTATAAACCTAAAACTGAGATTCGCTAATCTTTGCACCTCGTAATGCGTGCCTTTAGAGAAGAAAATCTTCAAATTTTATCAAAATTTTGATTGGTTATCCAAATTTTTAAACAAGTCAAAAATCCAGGATAACAATGCACCAGGGTTGGGCATCTTTCACATCCATAGGAGACCACTCAGTGTGGGATGGATTGTTGATGATGTGGACACAACAATCCTGGCTACAGGTTTTGACATCACCGGTGAAATGGGCACAAAGCTCTACATTGGTAATGTAGAGATTGTTATTGGACAACATTGTACAGAGAAGATGGTTTCTTCTGAGACTTGTATGTTGAACCATAGCGCTATTCCATCTTCTTTTTAGGAGATTTGCAGGGCATCATCTTGTGAGAAACATGGCATTCATGATGGTATATTTCTCACTCTTGAAAGCCAATAAAAAAATTCATTCTATGCAGTTGATTGTGACCTTTGGCCTAATTAGACGCATGAATGGAAGAAACAGTTGTAGGTCACTGAAGATGAGGTTGAACAAACCTTGGTTAGCTTTGATAAGACAAATAAGTTCATTGAATATATCCTTTGGAAAGTTGATTTTGAAGAAGGATAAGAAGGTCCATAGGAAGTGTTGTGACGTTTTTCACACATCGCCCCATTGCAAATGGGGACCCCCCTAATTTTGGCTTTGCTTTTGGTTTGATGTTGGTTGATTTTTGTTGTTGTCTCTCTTTTGTCTTTCTCCGTCATTGAGCTTAAACGCGAAATGTTGGCCAAGTCTAAAATTAGGGTTTCGTCGTTCCTGGTCAATTCAAGGTCAGGTAAAGTGAGAAAATTGAAAATTAAAAAGACTAACATTGTTATCAGTATGCTTCCAGCAGGTTTCCAGCCAATTTTCATCAGATTCCAAGGTACTTACTATTTTTAGTAAGTGTGAAATTCAGGGCAATTTGTCAGCTATTTCGAGATTCCGATCATCACACTGCATTTAGAGTATATCAGATTGCTTGCATGCCAAATTTGAGCGAGAACAGATAACTTACTATTTTTAGCAGTCTGGCTTCCGGCACAAATTTCAGGGTCCAGATGCAGAGATTTTCTTTGCATGTCTGCATATTCCTTCTGGGTTTTTCGAGACCTTCACGATGGTATAACATGCAAGTCGAGATGACCACTTCGAGTTCGGTATAGAGGCTATTTTAGGGTTGCATGTCGAGGTTTCTTTGCATGTCGAGGTGATTCGATGGGTTTGCCGAGCTTAGCGATGGTGTGACATGCAAACAAGGATTCCCACTCAGTAAGGAACTTGCTATTTTTAGCAGGTATGCCCCGGCAGCCGCCACCCAGCAGTCCAGATTCACGAGCTGATCACAGCGCCGCAAAAACGGGAGCAAACGGAGATTTTTTGATACGCATGCAATGCAAATTAGGGTTTCCGGCTTCGGGGCCTAAAAATAGGCATCAAAGTCAAAATCTTTGAAAAGCGATGTAAACCACCCGGCGATCGGCATCCTTCCAAGCTATTTCTTTGTTGAAATTTCAAAGTCAACCCGGAGCACTTACTATTTATAGTAAGTCCAAATTGAAACATGCTAAAAATAGTAAATCAGCTGCATCTTGTCGATTAATGAAGCCCGACAAGTCAACGTGGTGAGGAGCGCCTCATCCAAATTTCAACTCGATCGGAGCTTGGGAGCTATCAGAAACATGAGCTTACTATTTATAGTAAACCACCTTCAGAAACGTGCTATAAATAGTAGGGTGACTAAAAGTGGCAGTGCGGCCAGTTGATAAAGTTATGAGGATGCTACGTTCAAAATTTCAGGCCATCCCGAGCTTCACAGGCGCAAATTCAGAGAACTTACTATAAATAGCAGGGCACGTAGGCTGGCAAGGATGATGAAAAATTTGTCTAACAGGCATAAGAAAATGCGCCCATCTCAGCTAGGGGCGTGGAAAATTTTTGAAAACGAAGTTCATCCTTCACACAAGGCAAAATGCGCCCAAGGTGAGAAAAGTCAAAGAAAGTCAAAGTTTTATCTTGCTCCAGGGGCAAAATGCGCCCAAACTTGAAGAGGAAAAAGTTGAAAATTTTTCTAAGTCTGAGACCTCGTCCTTCACCAGGGGTAAAATGCGCCCAGCTCAAAGAGGCATCAAGAAAAATATTCTAAGTCACTGTTCATCCTCCTAGAGGCCTCAAATGCGCCCATCTTGAGAGAAGGTCAAACAAGTCAAAGAATTTTATCCTCCTCCCATGCTAAAATGCGCCCAAGGAAGAGTTGGTGCAAGGTATTTGAAAAATTTTCTAAGTATGAGTTCTCATCCTCCATCACCTAGCAAATGCGCCCATCTCTCAAAAGGTCAAAAGAGTCAACATCTTCTATCCCTCTCCCTATGTGAAATGCGCCCAAATAAGGGCAAGTAAAGACAAAAACAAGGTGGGGAATATTCCAAAGGAGGTGGCGTTGCAGATTTTCATCCTCCTAGACATGTAAAATGCGCCCAGCAAGCAAAAAGGTCAAAGGGTCAACAAAGTTTATCCTCCTCAAGGCAAGAAATGCGCCCAAACAAGCTCAAGTGAAGACAAAAGGTTAAGGCGTTGGAATCTTCATCCACTACATCATGCAAAATGCGCCCATCCTCCTCTATGTCTCAAATGCGCCCAAAGTTGAGATGTGAAAGGTGAATAAAGGTAGTAAATAAGGTAAAGGTGGGTGAAAATTCTCTTCTAGGCGTGGTGAAAGCTTGATGAATGCTAGGCGTTGAAAGTGTGAAGTCCTTCAAATGTCAAGTGCGCCAAAGTGAGGTGAAATGTGATTAAGGCGTGGACAAGGTGCATGTGAAGTGTTGAAGATGAAATAAGACGTGGTTTCAAAATTTCCCTAAGTGGTAATATTATTCTCCAAATGCTATGCGCCAAGGGTGATAAGTGATGAAGTGTTAGAAAATTTCTTAAGGCATAAGTGTGAAAATTTTCTAAGGCGTGATTTTCCTCTTCAAGTATAAAGGTGGTGAGTGATGGAAAATAAAATTGCTAGGCGTATCCTCTTGTATATGCCATATGCGCCTAAAAGTGTTGAGGGATGATAAGTATGCTAAGGCGTTAGACTTTTAAAATATTCACCTTCAAGTGTGATGCTAGGCTTGTGAGTGCTAAGGCGTGATTCTTCTCAAGTGTGAAATAAAATATAAGATGAGTGACAAGATGATTGCTAGGGCGTTGGAAATTTTATAGAGAATAAAATACAAAGGATGAATAATGCATGCCAGATGAAAAGTAAATTAAGTGTGATGCGCCTTCAAGAAAAATTTTCTAAGTTGATTTTCCCTCGCGGGCAAGATGATCAAAGTTGAGTAAAAATAAAATTTTCTAAGGCAAAATTTAGAGTGATTCAAAAAAATTTCTAAGGCACAAGATATTTTCTCCCTTAGAAAAACGCCTAGAACTCTGAGGTGATGGATTTTTCCTTGAAGCACAGATGAGTTGCCAGAGATGAAGTCAGTGAACGTCAGCTCCACAAGATTGATAAAAATTTTCCAAGTCAGGGCAAGATTCTCAGAGGGGATCGAAGAACGAGAACAAAATTGTTGAAAGAATAATCTCCTAAGGTTCAAAATTCAGAGAAATAAAATGAACCCGTTCGTTGTGCACCCATGGGTTCGATGCGTTCTGGAGAAAATTTTCTTCTGGGTATTGAAGATTATCGATGAGGAGTTGATTTTAAGGTCTTCCACAGCTTGTCGAGAATTTTGGGATGAATATTTTAAGTGGGCACCAGGTTGATGTATTTCCTAAGGGAAATTTGAAAATTTTCTAAGGCAAAAATGAAGAAAATGTGTTTTCAAGGTGAAATTCTCCAGACGATGGATTTGAAAGAACTGCCTAGGTGAATTTGCTCAAATTCTTCGTGAGGATAGTTTTCTTGAGCCAGAGATGAATAACATTGAGGTTATCAGAGCTCCAGCAGGTGAAATGAATCTCTCAAAGATGATACGCCCTGGAAGAGGATGGATTGAAAATTTGGCTAAGGCATGAAGAATTTGAACGTGAAGGCAATGAACGCGTGAGGATCAGGTGAGTGAGTTAAGTTTATATCATGAAGTATTCTAATACCCCTCTCCTTGCTTGTTTTGCAGGAGAAATGTTGAGGCCAGAGCGCGATGACTTGAAGTGATAAAGCACGATGATATCACAACCTGTGGAGGAAGATAGAGTTGCGAGTTTCAATTTCAAAGGGAGAAAGTTGCAAGAAATTGGCTAAGTGTTAACTCAAGTGACAAAGATGAAGACCCTCAAGTGGAAGAAGTTAAAGAAGAAAAGTCGAGAAGAAGATCAAGAACAGTGTGAACGCAAACGGAATCTTCTAGAAGGATGATGGTGGACATTATGGCGCATTTATTACCCCACTCTCCTTTGTGGCGGTTTTTAGGGCAATATTATTTAGGGCTGAGGTGGCACGATTCTGGCCACTCTATTGATTGTAACCCTAGCCGTCTTTTGGGACTTGGCTAGCTATATAAAGGGGGAGTCCCCCTCATTTGTAATTCATTAGAAAGTAGACAGTAGAGAGGATCAGGGTAGAATTAGAGTAGAGGGACAACTTAGAGTAGCTTAGAAGTAGATTGATAGTGTAGTTTGGAGAAGAAAGAAAGTTTTCCCTTTGAAAACTTTTGAGGAAATTGTTGTGTAACACATTTTATGATAATAGATCTTTTCATTGATGATGGAATTCGTCTTGTCATGAAATGCTAGCAAGGTTTCTTCTTCCTTTCGTATCCAAGTAGCTTAATTCATGCAAGTAGCTTACTTTGGTGTGTGGTGTTTTATTGAGATAGCTTCGCTTTATTCCATACCACTAGCGGCTTGTTGATGATAAGTCCGCCTTGCGTGGTCAACTGGACATTATCTTGTGTTTAACTTCGGTTGTGGTTTATACTTATATGCGTCGTTGTGATGGTGTATGCATGTTAAGTCATAATTTGAACATCTTTTGCTATTTCCCTTGAAGATTGCACCGATTTTGCTGAGGCTGTCCGACGGAGGCTAGGTGAAATCCGGTTGAAGTCTATTGAAGTGAAGCTCCACATATCCTGCATTTAGAATAGAACATAAACTTCTTAGGCCCTACACCCTTTTCAATTCAGTACTTTCTGGTTAGAATAGGAAACCCGCACTTCATAGATAAATCTTTCGAGCATTTGAATCCCTTTCTCCATTGCCGAACAATTCTGTAAGTCCCCTTGAAATACCAGCAAATCACATCGAGCCAAACTGAGCCTATTCGCATTAAAGGAACCTTGGAGTTGAACGCATGAACTTTCTTGCAATCTTAGCATGCGGAATACTTTGATCAAGAGAGAATAGGGAAGCCGTTGGCAACTTTATTCTGCGTTGGTGCGGTCACGAAAAACACATCAACAGGAAGGAGTTAAGGCCTCGAGTTTGCAGACAATCAAGCGTGGCCTTGAAGACATAAAATCAGGGTACTTGCATTTTCTTTCAGATAGAGATCTTGCCATCAGGGTTGCAGAGGAGGTTGATGGTGCTGTTGCAAATTCTATCTAGCATGTTTTGAGTCATGAGTCATCTTCTGATGATGGTAGTGAAGTAGGGAATCCTCATGACTACTCTAGGATTTTGTTGACTCAGACAAGTGAATTTCACCTCGATTGCATGATGAGGCGTGTTCATCAGTTTACTTTCAGCCCACATACACACGAGTTGACCATGCATTTGATGACACATAGAGGTGGGTTGGACAAGGGATTATCTAGTCCACTCTAGTATGATATATTTCTGACTACAAGTGACGAATCCAAAATTTGCAAGTATCCTACTTTGTTTTCTCCTGATAGTTGTTACCAGAATCAGGAATCTAAGACTTGGCTTGTTTGGGTTCCATTGGTTATCAAAGTGGCACAACGGATGAGACCCAGGTGGAATACACCCAAGGACAGTTTAATACATGAGGCTTGCCAACAGTACTTGGAGTTTGCATGATGAGAGTCCACTAATTGTTGCACTCAAAAATATTTTGCGTTTTTGGATGACCGAATTCAATAAATGGCAAGTGGAGAAGATCCCTATGCGCAACTTACATGAGGATGATTTTCAAATTTGGGATCCAGGGATTTTAATGTTGGGTGGATGGATTCACCGATGGGCTTCAACTGCATATAGAGGTTAATGGTTGGAGCATTTTACAAAATCATTTGAGATCTGGGTGGTTGGTCGACAGTTGCAGTTGGTATTTTCTTTGGCTTCAAGACTTTAGGTGTTGTGGTAGATGGGATGGTATGCAGTTGCAGATTGCTTGAGGGCAAGCAATCTCTGGGAAGGGAGAACTGTAATTCCCCCATTTTCCATCATGCCTAATGAATATTAATTAATTTAATGTTGTTTGGAAAAAAGTGCAAATTATAAAGGTAATATTAAATAGTTGTATTAAAAAGGCTATAAAGTGACATTGAGGAATATTTTAAGGATAAATTAATAAAGTCACTTTATAATAAAGTATTAATTGATTTTGGTGGGAAAACCCTAAAAGGTGTTATAAAAGGACTTGAGAGCTCATTCTCTCATGATTCTGGATTATTATTTTCTTTTGGGTTGTATTTTGGTGGACCTCTTCAGAGTTTGAAACCCTAGGTGAGAATTCCTATGGGTTCCAATTTCGGTGGTGAAAGATTCTTCCCTAGTTGGCGTTTGTGGATTCATCCAGGATTCACACTTGCACAATAAGGGAAAATTTATGTGTCTCCTTCGAAGATAAATTTGAGGATTAAAAATTATCTTCTCTACTTAGTTTGATGGTTTGAGTATATCGTTGTGCTGTTGATATATTCAGGGTGAGGCCATTGCTACCTATTAACTATTTGGACGCCATACTATTGCTTGATTATTGTCATGGTTCCCTTCTTGAGGCATCTATGCTATTGAATATTATTGCAGATTTCACCTATCTGTTTGGCGTGAGATTTCTTCATCTAGGGCGTGGATCCTCAAGCAATATTATCCACCTCTATTTCAAGTCACCATTATTTGCAATTTCTGAGATTTACATTGCTACTGGGGTTTAGGCATGAGCTTGACTACCTATCAATGAAAGACTGTGTATTAAATATGAACCTGTTAGCTGGTTGTGTGCCTTTGTGAAGGACATTGGGTTGAAGGAGAACTTGTGAGACTTAGGGAGTGGTTGTAGGCCTTTGCAAGCAATATATCTTTCTTGTGTGCAATCGTGGGAGTCTGATATCAAGGAGTTTGGACCTGTTAGGACTGGCATGTGAACTGCAGACTTGGGTGCAACTTTCTACCATACTTGTAGCCTTGTTCTTGCATTCCGTGAGAGATATGTTCAAGTGTGTTTCTGTTGTGAGGTCATAGAAGGCTCCAGCAGCTAGCCGTGGGCATCAACAAAATCTCTAAAGATTGTTGTCATCACCTACAGACTTGGCGTGAGCTTTAGGTTGGAGGTTTTCATGTTTTAATTGTTGTATATCTTATATTCAGGTTTGAATTTCATTAATAATGTTTCGGTCATTGTTGTGTGTGACTTTGGATGCCATTATGCCATATATCAGTCTTGGTCATTGCTCAGATCGTTTGTGAAAGAGGACTGAGTCTTATCAATAGAAAATCTATGTCATATTGCAATCTGATCATAACCTACGTGTAGTCTGAAGTGTCATTGTATCAAGGCAATGATGTAAGAATGGTCATATTTACATTGTAATGCTGAAGTTAATGTTGTTGTACCCCAAATTAAAAAATTTGCTACACTTAGGCATTTTGAAGAAATGGTCAAAAGTCTTGTTAAAATTGTCAAAAAGATCAAAATTGGGAATTTGCATGTCTTGCATGAAGGTCAAAAACTCAAAATTTTCAAAATTTGACGATCTAGGTCTACTCAGAGTGACGAAGTCTACAAAACCTAGATCTCAATTTTTCGGCCCTAAATTTTAGATAAATTTCTATTTTTAGAAACTTTCTTAAAATAGAACTTTTTGTTGGGTTTTTCTCAAACAGATGCTGACAAAATTTTCTAAAGGTAGAAAATTTCTAAAAATAGAAAGTTTGACTTCCAAGGTTCAAACTGATTTTGATTGGCTTAAAATACTTCCTCATTAGGCTCGTCCAATCAAAATCGTCAAAAGATCAGTTTTTCCCTAGTGGTTCTATTTTGCTTTTTTAGAAGCTTTTTCAGGAGCTCCAAGGCCATTAATGGAGGTTGCTCAACTGCCAGGTGTCAGATTCAAAGTCGCAAACACTGCACAAAAGATGAGAAATGATGAACTTGCACGCAAAACTAAGAATGAAGGTGAGATGCTGTGAATTCATGAAAATTGCAAAATTTTGACTAAGTGTGGAGAATTCAGGTGCCCTTGCCCAGTCTAGGCGCCTAGGATTCTGTTCCTTAGTCATTTTTCAAGCTTTGGTTGCGGAGCATGAAGCAGAACGAAGGAAAGTTGAAAATTGTGAAATAAAAACTATCTCTGGCAAGCTTAGGCACCCTAGGTAGCCAGGGGCGCCCATCTTTTCAAGGAATGAAATGTTAGAGTTAGGGTTTTGTGCCTCCAGGACATCTTGTTCAGAATCCTCCCAGTTCTGCAACGAATTCAGCAATAGGTTCATCAGATCAACTAGTCAGCCAAAATCTTAGATTGATAGGAGTCTTGACGAAGTGGAAAATTGCAAACCATGAAAATATCAATAAATAAACTAAGCATGGGAATTCTAGACACCCCAGGTAGCCAGGGGTGCCTAGGATTTTGAGCCACCTGATTCAGTGATTAGGGTTTGCAAATGTATTCATTTTCTTCAGAATTCTACTAGCTATCTAGTGTATATCTCAGCCTGATTGTCAGATTCGTCTGTCACCAACAATTGCAAATCAAACAGAGAATGGAAGATCAAAATCTGAAGGTTGAAAATCAAGAAAAATATCTAACTCTGGTGATCATGGGTGCCCTAGGTAGCCAAGGGCACCCAAGCTTTTGAGTGCCTAAATGATTGAATTAGGGTTTGACACCTCCAGCAGATTATCCTCAGATTTGAACTCTCCAACAAAATTATCGACAAATCCATCAGAGTTGTCAATCACCAGAGATCATAGACTGAACAGAGGGGTAAACTTGTGCAAAATTAAAAAAGTCAAAAGCAGAAGATAAAAACAGGAAAAGAAACTATCTCTAGAAGAGATGGGCGCCCCAGCAAGCCAGGGGCGCCCAAGCTTTTGAAGCCCCAAATCAGCTTTTCATGAGATATAGCTCCTAGAAGACCTTCCTCAGAATTCTCCGAGCTATCCGACGAGTCTAGCCATCGGTTCATCGGACCTCCTTATCATCCAGAAACATGAATTCATCAAAAGATCAAAAAACATGAAGAAATTGAAGAATGTCAAAAAATGGCTAACACTGGTAAGCTTGGGCGCCCGAGGTAGCTAGGGACGCCCAACATTTTGAAGGTCAAGATGATATTTTTATCCAAAGTAGCCTCTAGAACAATCTCGTTAGATTCAATCAAGCTCTGCAACAAGATCATTAGCCAGTTCACGGGATCAATTTGACATATGGAAATCAAGATCAAACTGGGGTCAAAACTCAGGCAAAAGTTGGAGTTTCATGAAAATTGGCTAAGTCTGCTAGCCAAAGGTGCCCAGAGTTTCATGCCTTAGTCAATTTTTCCAAGTGTTATCTTTCAACATCAAAAAGTGTCCAAATTTGATGCACCTACTCAGGATTGGCTTCAAGAAGTTTTAAAGTTGGAGAATAAAACAAGTTTTCAACCTAAAAACTTATTTAAGAAGGCCTTAGCATTCATTATTCATAGATTTTTGTAGGTGGCGTCCAAAGGAGGAGATAAAGAATTTTTTATTCAAGATTTGAAGGCTAAAACTTGGTGATTTTTTAGAGTTCTTCACATTTTCCAGATCAGCTCACACAGAGGCTCACTTTTTCATGCTTTATTTTTCCAAGGCATCAATTTTCAGAAGAAGGGGGTCATCTTTTTCAATTTTCAGCAATCTAGGTCAGCTTGGTTCATGATTCTCTACAACTTTGAGAATTTTTTCAACTTTCAAGAAATTGTTTTTTTCACGCATGTCCAAGAAATCTTCAGTATTTTCAAAAACTGATCAATTGGGTTCATACAAAACGTGATTCTACACAAAACCCAACTCTTAGCCTTTTTTTTTTTTCAAAAATTAAGGTTTCTGCTTTTTCAAACAGCCATCAACATTTTTAAAAATCAAACGATCTGGGTCTCTTTGCAACAAGATTCTACACAAAACCCATTATCTCAGATTATTTTTGAAAAATCTGCCCATTTGTAGAAGAAAAATCAGCAAGCTATTTTTAGTTTTTGTGCAGAACTTGTCCGAGCATAGTCGAGTTTACAGAATCTTGAAGCTTTTCAGTATGGAGTACTCTCCCATGGAATTCAGTAGCAAACAACAAATGAATGGGTTGCTTGTAGCCTTAGGCCGAACGTTGTTGAGAAGTACTTTTCAAAACCACCATGGACAGGAAACATCATCATCTCAGTCAAAGAACATGAAAAGATGTGGTATGAGCAAAAGGACAAGTATTGGAAAAGAGTTGAACAATATTCTTCCATTGAAAAACTGGGAGAAGTGTCAGAAGTATAAACGCTATAGAAGAAACAGAGGACTGTCAAAAGATGGTCACATATAGGGTAAAAAAAAGATATGTTGAAGCAAGATGATATATTTATAAAGGTCATCACTCTAGTTGCAGAGCCGCTAAGATTAGCAAGATTTGATAAAGAGATGTCAAAGATTTCCTAAGTTCAATTGCAAAAGGTGAAGGAATCCTAGAAAAACGAGATATGGCTTTAGATAGTATCAACTCTCTAGATAGAGAGGCAGTTTCTAGCTTTTTGGCGGATATGGTTGAGATTTAAAGCAACAATGAACTTGAAGCTTTCTCCAAGCTTTCTTTCTATTCTTGTCTCATCCTTATCCATTCTTTGTGAAAGAGAAAAGAAAACAAGTTGTAATAGTTGGCACTTTCCCTGTTTTATGCTTTCATACGTTGTTAGATGCTTATCTTGTTTTAGTTTTAGAAATGAAGCTTGCATGTTGGCAAGCCTTAGTTGTAAAAGGAAGGAGATTTTAGGGTTCTCTACTCCTCTACTTGTGTATAAATAAGGGCAGCCTTGCCCATTTTTCTTTAACGGTTATTGTGATAGCAAATTGTTGAGCCTACTTTGCCTGCAAGTTGTTGTTTAGTTCTAGTTCACTTAGTGTAAGAGCAAGCTTGTATGCCTCTTTTAGTTGCAAGTTATTGTTCAGTTCTTGTGTTACTTGTGTCAATGTATTTTGGTTGATCGCTAAGCTCTATGCCTATTTTGCTACAATCTTGCTGTCCCAAAAGTGTAATCTTTTGTTCTTGAGATTTGAGAAAATAAAGTCTTGTGCCTACTTTGTTACCCTGATATAATGTCTTAGATTTCCGTTTTATATGTTTTGCTTATATGATCTTTATTTTAGCTTGCATTGAAAGTACAGTAGATGTGCGTTGGAAGAAAGTTTATTTAAGTATTTATGTCATTCCTTGTCCATTTCTAACTCTCGAGCTCTGTGTTTACTCGAGTAGTTGGAATCGTCATTAGAGTAGGCTTAGTCGTAGTTGAACTTCTAAAAGAGAAAATCTTAGCTACGATGCTTGAGGTTTATAACCTTGTGCTCTTAGCTGAACAAAAAGATAGGCAAATTAGTTTCATTTTACTTTTTTTAAGCAACATCAGCAAAGAGGGAGCTTCCCCTCCTAATTCGAAGAGAAGTTCATCTGTGCATAGCTGTCCATTTATAATTCGCATACTAGAGGTGCGAATTGAAACGCCAACAAATGTCATGATGAAATCAGTTTAGTGGAGTTGGGTTTGTTAGTATTCAATTTAGCCATTGCAATGTTCAGTTAATTTGTAATGCTCAAAATAGTTTGTGCAATCTAATTTGACAAATAAAATATGTCAAAATAAGTTTGAAATTATTGCTCAATCCTAGCAAGGAATTTTACACAATAGTGGTAAAGTAGGAAAGATTGCTTGATTTGCTAATATCCATGATTTTGTCTATTGAAAGGCATCTTGAAGATTTTGTAATGTTGCAAGCTGCACTGTAATGTTTTGCAACTTTTGTTTTAAATTGTTGAGACCTTTAGAGAGAGCCAATATCTAGCTAACATAAAACAAATCTTGCATTTGTGAAATGCACATGGAAGGTGAGATCGGTGCTACTTTCTTGCTTGCTGAATTTGGTAGGTACCACAAGTGTCCTTTTGCATTTGTAGACTGATATACATGGGGTACAATTCACTAGTCACGACATGGATCTTGAGCATACTAAAGGGATCCCACTTAGTTTCATATGAGATCTTGGACAGAGGAGGTTGTGGAGCTATGACATGGCAAAGATACTCAATATTTTAAACATGTTGAATTATGATAATGGTTTTGAATTGATTTCTCCGTTTTTTTACATTGAGGCCAATATGGTTTGGTTTATCAAATATTTTAGACATGTCCATAAATGATGATTTTGGGCTTGAATTGATTGTCCTAATTTTCTACATTGAGGCCAATATGGTTGGTTTATCCAATATTTTAGACATGTCCCTAAATGATGATTTTTGGTTTGAATTGATTGGCCTAATTTTCTACATTGAGGCCAATGTGGTTGGTTTATCTATTATTTTAGACATGTTCCTAATTGATGATTTTGGGCTTGAATTGATTGTCCTAATTTTCTACAATGAGGCCAATATGGTTGGTTTATCCAATATTTTAGACATGTCCCTAAATGTTGATTTTGGGCTTGAATTGATTGTCCTAATTTTCTACATTCATGCCAATATGTTTGGTTTATCCAATCTAATGCATGAACTTACAACGAACCTTGGAAACCATGAGGTTTATGTAGCAGCTTCTAGATAGGGCCAACATTATTGTTCAAGACTATAAAAAATCAATCGTGCCAGAAATAATGGTGCCCATGATTGGTGAGAATAAATGTAACTAGTGATACTACCCATGGTTCCTCTAACAACTAGAGTGCAACAACACCCTTGATGCTGAAATGGCTTGAGCTTCAAGACTTTAGCTATGGGCTGATTGAGGTTGAAACTTGAAGCAAGTGCTTGTATAAGCTCACTCTGAGTAAGTAAGGACTTCAGTATCCGTGTCAAGATGTATTTCATTGTGAATTTCCTCCAAACTCCTGCATTAATGGTAGATGTGTGCAACTCATAAATGAGGAGCCATGGCCACTTAAATTTCTTTTATGTGAAATACATCTCATAAATATACATTGTGAACTCAATGGTGAGCTTGTGGTGTTTGTAGAAACAATGATATTCGATGATGGCCATGGCTTGAAATTTGGGCTGCTCAAAGTATTCAATTGGGATGTATGTATAGATTGCATTGGTGCAAGCCTTGCCAACATTATGTTTAAAGTGTTGATGGGTAGGTTGTATAGTCGTGTGAACCTGACCACCCTAAATACTAACACCAAAAAGAAATTACAATCGTTGTTAGTGTTTTTCTATGACTTCACTACTAAGAACATGGTTGAAGTTTAGTAGTTTTGGAGGGATTGAGTAGCAAGGCCTTGAGCTTTTGAAAGGAAAGCATTCACATTTTAGTTGACCTACTAAGACTTTAAGGTTAGTTCCTCAGCATTTTGGGGACAAGGACAACAATGAATATGTTTCATGAATGGCAGTCTAGGGACCATTTGATGGGGATGGTCGACACAAGCATATATAGAGGGATACTCAAATTTCTAGAAGTTTAACTATACATGACATCCAATATTTGTTTTCTCAATTTCATGGCATCAAAATTAAGAGAGTGACAACCGTATGGCAACAACAAAAGTTATCAACATTAAATATATCATGAGAACAAAGATAGTAGTATAACTATATATCATTAAGACAGTGACAACAATAAATAAAATATTGAAAAATTAAAGACAGTGACAACAGTAGAGCAGCAATAAATCTGTCATGGCTCATATTCATAGCTAAGTTTTATATCATTGATTGTGAGAGCAATATAGCAACAATAAAAAATTAAGACAATTTTCTAATTTCATTATTCAAACTTCAAACTCAAAATTTTTGATAAACAATAACATAAAACATATAATTCTACTACTAAGTACAACTATGCCTCATTTGAGCTATCAATATCAAAAGAGCTCTTTAGATTTGGGTCACTCTATGGTTGAAGTTGTGACTCATCCAATAGAAGCCTGACCAATCTCAGCTGCACCTCTTCATCAATTCATCAAACATCTTTAGGATCAACATCCCAACATGTGGTTAGAGTCTACCAATACTCAGGAATCTACTGATCCTAAAGTCTTGAAGCCCTATGAATTGCAACTAGCTTCTCTACTTGTCTAGAGGTAAGCATGTTCCTCTTAATCGAGTGGATGAAGCCATAGGTGGACCATTTCCTCCTTCTAGTAGAGGAACTAGTTACTCATGAGAGTGGGTGAATGTCAAGTTGTCTCAGCTCTGGTGTGTCCTCCCCATGCCATTTCCACCATCCAATAGGGTTTTTTGTGCAATAGTAACCCTATCCGTTCTAGCCTTTGGTTTGCTAAATGTAGGACGTTGAAGATTTGAGTATCGAACTACTACTTCCAATATATGGTTGCATCATTAGTGTTATGCATCTTATGAAGGGCCTTCATAAACCTCCATTATCTCCTTGTCCTTAGGAGGAGCTCAACTAAGTCTAGCTGCATACAACTTTGGATGTATAGGAAACCATATGAAAAGGGGTGTTCATTATGCCCCACCTCTTTGTAACAATAGGCTTGATATGCTCATCATAGAATTGTAATCCAAGATCCTTTTCACTAATTAATTGCCTCATTTTATCAAGTATGCTATCAAATATTTCATAAATCTCTCCAAGGCTAGGAAAGTCTGTATCCACATACTTGATTACCCCCATAGCAGGTGACTTGGTAGAGCAAATATATTATTAAAAAAATTGAAAAACATGAACAATATTAATTTTCAAATAAAAAATAAAAAATAAAAACAAAGTAAAAACATATTACATAAAAAATTCTTACTTGATAGTGGACCACTAAGCCATCAGCAAGCACCCTTTATGTCACCTTCTTCTCTTCTTTTATCCTCGATTCAACCCACTTCTTCAACTCCTCACAAACCACCATGAATCATATAGCATTCTGCACTTCCAACAAAATAAAATAGCTAGCATATTTAATCTCAACTAGTTTGAGGAATTCTTTTTCTTTCTTTGAAAAAGATTGGAATATTGCAGGTGATGTTTGGTGGTTACATACAAACATTTGAATGTTTTTATCTTTGCCAACCGTTGTCTTCACCTAATCTATTTTTCTAATGTATTTCAATGCATTGTTCAAAGCGTGTACACAACATAAACTCCAAAAAATTTGTTTGTAAGAACTCTCAACCATCAAACCAGCTATGTTATAAACAAGAGCTAAATCTGTAACAATTTGCACAACATTAGAAGCCCCACCCTCTTCTATGGCCTCCTTCAAAAAGGCAAACTAGTAATCAACATCTCTATGTTTCTAGAGCCATCAACTCTTTGAAAGTATGAACCAATAGGACATGTAACAATAATATAAATGAGTAGCCAATGTCAAATATTAGTCCACCCATCCATGACAATGGAAGATTTCTTAATCCATGTTTTTTTTTCTCTTCCATAAATATGTTCATCTTAGAATATTGTTTGTCAACAAGGGAGGTACACAATCTATATTCTCTAGGGGCTGCATAAGAGGGTTGAATTGCAGTTTTTATATAATGCACAGGAATGATGAGTATGACTATAGCAGTGTAAAGCCTACCTTATTGGCTAGAATATTTTGCAAATTATAGTCCCATCTTCTTCTTAAACATTGTTGTTGAAATTAGAAAATGTGCATGTCTTCAAGCTGCTGACCTGAGAACTTAGAATGAAAAATTTAAAAAATTCTCAATTGGCAACAGTCACAAAAGAATAGAAATGCTTATGTTTTATGTTTACTTTTCAGGAATTTAGGGTTGGATAAGGGTGTGGGAGGGCTTGTGGGAGCTCGCTTCTCATTTTGAAACTTTTTTTATAAATTCAAGAATTTTTTTAAAACAAACAAAATTCCCCTTTTTCCATCTGGGATGCTTGGACATCTCTAAGATGGTCGAGAGATGTCTCAGATGTCCTTGGCTATCCCTGGGACAGCCAATGCATCACAAATGTTTCCTAACATCCTATGTTGTTTTGAGGATGTATCCAAGTTTTGGGAAAAATTGGGTACAAGGGGACGTCCTTGCTGCTTTGTCATCTTAGAAATGCAATGGGGACAAGACGCGAAATATAGGTTTGCGGACACATTCTATGGAACCTTGCTTTAAAGCCATTTGCGTGTCATTGGTTGACACATCATTGATCATTGTCAAGCAATTGAGTGATTGATCTTTAAAAAGGCCTTGAAAAACCAGCACCGTCCAAGCATCATCCATATTGTTGATTTGTGTAAGATAGAACTATAGTATTTAAATTAGATGTCATAGCTATGAAAATTATTCTGATGGGATCAGCAAAGGATGCAATAGAGGAATCGTCATTAGTTCCATGAGAGATAAGAAAAGTAAGTGGATGTGTGGGGACTTTAAAAAGGCAATATTTCAACTTGTGGACATGGTACAACACATGGTTCTCTAGAGTGGCAATGAAAGAAACAAGAGGCAAGGAAATGGTAGGAAAAGAAGAAAATGTGGACTAAGGGTTTGATCATCACACCACACAAAATTTTAGCAAGTAGTAATTAATAATAACCTAAGCTACCCTCTTTATGGGTATTCTAGCTGTCTTTTAACAAACACAAACACTAAGCATCTGCTTAGTACAATGTAATAGAAAATTAATACAACATAAGAGAGATACATGATGATCTACAATTGCAACAGCCAACAATGGCAAATATCTTATATTAACTTTCCCCAATTACAATCGGTAATCCACATTATACTTTCACTTGCGAATAGTAACATAACTGAATAATTTGAAAAGATGCATCAGATAATGAGCCCATCTTGCCCCTTATAATAACCGTTTCCCTACTAACTGCATTAATATTGGCTGAACACTTGATGCAAATACCTTTTTATTTTCGTAAGTTGAGAAAGTCTTAAGACAACTTCTCTTAACCCTCTATGTTGTATATTTAAATTTTTCCTAACATAAACAAGGTAAAGATGGTCAATTTGCATGACAAAAGTAAATGAAGAGTATTAACAAAATAAGGAATAAATTACAAGTAATTGGGTACAAACCCTTACTGATTACATTAGCAAGATATAGGGCAAGAAATAACACTACCATAATATAACAATATGCTAGAAATAAATTAATGCCAAATTGCAAGAAAAGAAAGTGACCAAATTATAAAGATAAGACACAATGCTCGCAACAAAATCATCTTTCGACTTTTCTGTGGCAGCTGTTTCACCCTTCTATAAAGCCCGGCAGGCTGCTGCGTTGCTCGCGCCAGGTACAGAGCTTGCAGGCCTATTGAATCACTGGAAGGCAACCCCATCAAGGCTTCCCCGCAGACTCTGCTCCTTCCAGAATCATGGCTGCTTGTAGCGCTGGGGGACTAAAGCCGCCCTATTGCTACCTGTTCGCCATCTTTAGGGATTCCGAGCAGGTCAGCCTCTTCTCCTGGGGGTAAGGACACTTTGGTTGCTAGTGAGAAAATTGTTTCCTATGTTGAAAAGCTTGTTGGTGGAAAGGCTTTGACAAAGGCGCCTCAGGATTCTTTGTCTGCTTTCTACACCGTGGAAGGGAATGAAGTGGATGTCCCAGATGTAATCTTGAATGATGCTTTGGAAGGTCTAAAGTTGTCCTTGGTTAGAAAGTTCTTTGCTGGCTGTCCTTCTATTGACCAGGAATGTAAGTGGGCCTCTGACACTTGGAATCTCAAAGACAGTGTTTCCATAAGTGCTATGCCTAAAGGTCTTTTTTTATTCACCTTTGTAATTCCTGAGGATATGATAAGGGTTCTCACAGGAGGCCCTTGGGCTTTTGATAGAAGTTTTAAGAATATTTTGTCCCCGTGCAAGTGGAAACTAGGATTTGATGCCTCCGCTGACCTAGGTAAAGTAGCCTCTACTTGG